>JAQZBX010013589.1:0-39616 GCA_029593785.1 Cabassous unicinctus
TGGGAGGTGCCATTACTGCTGGGCTAAGTGGTGGGTTCCTGGTGACTGGAAGGAAGTGTGGCACAGCTGAAATCTCCACCTGGACCTGATACCCTCATGCTCCTACTGCCCTCTGTGCACTGGTACCACTGTCATGTGCTCCCTCATCCACAGGAGCCATGGAACCAGCTGCTGGAGAGGCCACTCAGCATCACCAATTTTCTTCAAGGGAAAAAAGGCCCAGAACAATGGAAGAATTCACCCTGTCACAGAGCTAGTCAGGAGTGGAGCAGTGACTCTGACACTATACTGTCAATTTCCTGAGCCCTTTCTTAGTCCAAATTGACATTGGGCCCTGAGGCAGCTGCACTTGCCTGCCCTGGACTGGGAATGCATCTGGGAGGATTTTGGCCTGGAGTGTGCTGCTGGGTGACAGGGATGGGGGTGCAATTCACAAGAGAGGTGGTAGCTTCAGGGCAGATGACTGCTGTGAAACTAGCAGAAGCCACACCTCAGGGTCCCCTCTCTGAGTCTCATCTGATGGAGAAGTCCCAGTTCCCCAGAGGACTCCTTGCCACTGGTCTGATGGTGACCAATAGCCCTGGCTTCAGCTCTCTGGACATAGGCAAAAGGGAGGATTTACCTGCCACTACCACTCAATCTCACTGAGCTGCTCCAATGCCCAAATCTGCAATAAAATTACCCATGAGTCACCAGGTACTCATCACTGTAGCTTGCCTGCAGGACCCTGGTATTCCTGGGATGGTGAGGAGGCCTGGGTTGGTCTGCTGGGCAGGAGAAGGGCTGCTGCCAATGTTGGGGTCTTTGCTCACATGGGGTCCCCTCATCACCTGCACTTTCATCCAAGACCTTCCTCTTCTCAGAACAGGAGTCACACAACTCCTCCTCCAGGAAAAAGCCTCTGATGACACCTTCTACCCAGCTTTGACCAGACATGCCAATGTGTCATATCTACCTCGTCTCTTTGAATCAAACTTTCCTCTTAGAAAAGCAGAAGGTGGATGAAGCAATGGAATATCCTGACCAGGTGAATTTTTTACTTTGCCTACAACCCACACCCTATCCTTGCTTTGATGACCACAGTTATTCACCTTCTCCTTATTTCATAATAGATCATTCTCTCCTGGAAAACAGACAGTCCAGCTCCATCAGGAGAGTAACCTCATGCCATTTCCAGCTCCCTTTCTCCTTTCTCATGTGCACTATTAGGAGGCCCCCCAGGGGACAGGCCAGCATTCCCTGACTTGGAACTGTTCAGGTTTGGGCACTAGAGGAGGGGTCCTGGGGCAGAAGTTAACCATCAATCCATTCAACCCTCTATGATGACAGAGGAAGAGACTATGGGGTTGGGGTAAAAGGACTGCTTGGCCTCTCCCCCACTTCCCAGCCATGGAGGGGGCCAATCTCATTCTCACATGAAGGCCACACCTGATGCAGAGGCCATGCCCAGCTCAGGCAGAGCCTTTTCAGATGTGTGGTCAGAATAGGATACATCTGCTTACTTGTCTGGAAAGTGGACCCGATACCTCCAGCATACTGGGGTGCAGTGAGACCACTATGACTAGGTTGGTCCAGTGCTGGGAGCCCAGGAATCTGGAGAGCCCCTGTCCCCAAAGCCTCTGGGTCCTAACTCCACCCTGCCTTGACCCCAGGCCCACTCAAATCCAGATGGTCCTGGAGAGAGGAGTACAGCATGGCCAGTTCCTTGAGGAATGTCCCTACATAGAGAACAGTGTCCTGTATGACAATATGTGGCATCAGGTGGGGAAACCCCTAGACTCAGACTAACACCCCCACCTAGATCTCTCACTGGGAGCATCTGGGAATCTTCACCACCTCCCTCCTAGTAATCCACCAAGCACCAAGGACCCAAATATCACTTTTAGTTACCTAGTAAATGGGGTCCCCTTGTCTTGGAGGCCAGCCCTGCCCTGCCCCACCCTGCCTCAGGCACACATCCTCTCCTGTAGCTGCATCTGCTGGGTTCTCTCAGGCTTCATCTCCTAGGTGGACTCATCAGAGGTCCTTCCTTTCAGGGTTGAGAATGAGGACAGTGAGGCCATCCTCACCTCTTTCAATTGACTCTACAGCCTGTCCTGGGGCCTTGGATGTGCTAACTGCCTCAACTAGCAGAAATGCTGCTGCCACCAGCCATGAGCTCTGACTGGAGATGTGAATCCCAGCTCCAACTCTTTCTGGGTGTGTGATTTGGGTGAGCTCTCTGGCTTCCCTGAGCCTGGTGGCTCATCTGTAAAGTGCAGGTGAGCACTGCACCCATGAAGATGCAGGGCTAATTCCTGTTACTGTGTTGCTTTCTGCAGCACCTTCTCCAACCTGGAGCCATGAAAGATTCCATTCCTGTCCTCCTTTGAACCCCTCTCTTCTCTGAGATGGCCTCACAGTTCATCATCACTCCATTTCCAGATGAGGAGACATAGCCTTAAGAGGGCAGCAGATTATCCTTGGCTGCATGGGGAACTGGAGGCATTGCTGGCTCCACCTCTAAGTGTCAGGCCCTGTCCAAGCTGAAGTCACCTCATCATCAACCACCACTGGCGAGGGTTCAGTACTACCCTCACAGTGTGTAGCCAGGGACACTGCCAGAAGAGCAATAGAGGGAGAGGGAAGTGGGGTCTCTGCAAGCCTGTTTGAGCAACTCTTCCTGCCTCAACCCCTGGGGTCACTGCCCCACAGTCTCTGCCCAAGACCATGCCAAATGTTGCTCCTACCACAAACAGCCTCTCAGGAAGTTCCTCCTGCAGAGACCTTACTCTTGTTCAACCAGGAAGTGGTCTCATGAAGTAAAAGCTCTGACTGGCCAGGTAAGACAGAGGCTGCCAGCAGTACTGGGCACTGATATTTTGCTTCCTGTTTTCCTATATTACATGAGTCACCATGATTCACAATTTTCCCAAATAATTCTTATGACCATCTGGACATGTCACTGGTGAGAAGGCACAGGATGAGAATCTTCCCCACATGAAAGAGGCCTGATAAATCTTCTGTTTCAACATCTCCTCCTGGAAAAGCCCAACTGCTGCCACCCCAGGTAATATCCAGGGCCTACTGTCCCCACTGCTCCCCAGCTGTGCATGGCCAAACAGATCCCTTTTCCTATTGGCCCAGACATGACCAGGCTGGAATCTTGCAAAGAAACTTTTACTGTGAAACAAAGAGACCCATAATCTTCCCTGACCACACCCCTTGCTTCCACTTTACCTGGATCAGCAGGTCCATGCTCAGTGAGGTGTTCTTCATAGTTTGAAATTCACAGGTGGTGTCCCTTAGGGGAGGAGAATGAATGGAAAAGTTGGGGACTGGTAATGCGGGGTGAGAGAGAAAATCTGTGTGATTTTGGACCAAAGGATCCCAAATGCCTGAATGAGTGGTTATGAATATAGGTGCAGCAGTTTGGCAGTTTGATGTAATTATGAATTCCAAAAATAGATATTGGATCATGCTTGTTAACTGGTCTGCTTATCTGGGCATGATTATGTTATGATTAGGGTGTTAACAGGGCCACGCCAGTAGGGCATTGAGCCCCACCCCTTGGAGGGGTGGGAATCAAATAAAAAAGGCATTGCAAAGAACAGATTTGAAGCAGTTTGGATGTTGGAGTTCTGGTGAGGAAGGAGAGAAGATGCCGGGATAGGGACAAGCCATTTGCCTTGGAGTTCACGCTGGCCTTGTGGAGAGAAGAAAAGCCTAGAGAGCCTCATAGTCTGCAGCTGATTTTGTGGAGGAAACAGAGAAGCTAAGCCCAGACAGAAACACAGCCCCAGAAAGAGAGGAACCCAAGAAGCCTGAACCCTGGCAAACTTCAGCAGCTGTCTTGCTCCAACATGTGGCAATGGACTTTGGTGAGGGAAGAAACTTATGCTTTATGGCCCGGTAACTGTGGAATTTATACTCTTTATAAAGAACAGCTGATTTGTGGTATTTTGCATCAGCACCCCTTTGGCTGTCTAATACAATAGGTGACTCTGGCCACTCCAGGTTCACAGGGTACTGATGGGTGAGCTCTCAGGTGGCAGAGATGACACTCACATGCCAATGCACCTGAACAGATTTTTACTAATTTTGATCTCAATTGGATAAAATACTGTGGGGCCTTGTAGTGAACACTTGGAAAACTCCCATGTGGCTCAGTTCTGTACCTGACAGGTAAAATGACCCACCTGTCCTCAGGAAGAGCTGCTGTCCTCAGGTCACAGGGAGACTGAGAGCCCAACCTAGGATGCGTCCTGACCCCAGGAAGTGCTACCTCCCAGCAGGTCCCAGACCACTGAGGCATAATGCCCACCCTTGGATAGGTCCCTGGTCCACCTGGGGTTACTCTGGTGAGAGGCCAGCCCACCTGAAAACTTCCAAGTCTCCTTCAGGCAGTGAATTGAATTGCTCTGAAGAGCAGAGGTGATGGCATGGAGGGTAGAGAAGTTCCGGAGGATTTGGCACTCCTGGGGAAGGACAAAGTAGCAGTGAGAAGAGGCTGATCTACCTCTTTCTCCAGCATCTCTTTCCCTCTGCTGGCCTTTCATATCCTGGAAGTTGCTTATGCCAAGGAAACCCTTAAGAGCATACCTTGGGCCCAGCAAGTGACACTCACAAGAAGGAGAACTTTAACTCAATCTAAGAATGGAAAGTAGGTAGGAAGTAAGTGCACTGCTCCTGGGACATGCCAGAATGGAGGTATGGTCTGGGGACTGTGGAGGGGATGTGAGCACAGAATCCAATCCTGCAGACTGATTAAAAGGGAAGGGTGAGATCCAGAACCCTGGGTGGGAGAACCACACTCAGGTTGCATAACTTGGCAACCTCAATCCAGTGCTCCACCACTCTAACCCTATCTGGTGCCTTCATTCTCTTGTCTCCAAAGCAGGTGGTGATGAAGCTGTTGGCCACACAATTGAACTGGGTGACAGAGACAGAGATGGAGGGTGCCAGGTGCTCCTTGCCCTTCTTGTGGTGCTAGAACCAGATGGAGCTCAGACAACAATAGGGCACCATCTTCTTGAACAGTTCCTGGGGAGGACTGTAGTGTCACCCTGTTAAGCAACACCCAGACAGCAGTGCAATTCCCAAGCCAAGGAACAGTGATCTCTTCTGCAGGTTGAGGGTGTGGCTTGAGCATGGGTGGGTTCCCTTGGTTTACATCTCTGCCCCCTCAGGTTGCCCAGTACATGTGAGAAGCAGGATCCATTGCAGGCAGAGAGGAGAGAGCTATATCTTCCTCAAGTCCATCCTCACTCTATCCATGCACCACACAGGGGCCCATAACCCACACGATGAAGAAGCCACTTCTTTCCCTCCAGATATTTCCTCTGGTGCCTCTCTTTGTTCAGATGCCCATTCCCTATTGGGGCTACAATCAAGGGCTTCATTTGGATGCCTCCCCTCATGTCCACTCCCCATCATTTTCTAATGCATTTTGAGGCTCTGGAGTCCTCCTGTACATATGAGTGAGTGAGTCAGGGACCAGGCTGCAACTCTGAAATCTCCCCTCTGCTTCCCAATGGGCCAGGCCACTGACAAGGCTTCATTTGTTCTATCTCTTTGGTTAGTCTCCTATGATCTAATAGAAAATGGGGAACACAAGGTCTTCAGAATTAGAAACTTGTCAATGTCATCTGTTGGAGAATGGTGGATGTGACATTTAGACTCAGGTCACTGGAACACAGTTCAGGGAATGGCAAGTCAGGGAGAGCAGATTCCACAGATCTCCCCAGTTCCACCCTGCTGAGCCCAGCTGCTCACCATATCCATCAGTGTCATCTGCACCAGCTTGGGAGGAATGTCAGGAAATGAGACTTCACTTCACTCAGCCCAATCTCCAGGGTCTCAGGTGAGGAGCAGAAAGTCTCTTGAGGTGAAGATAAGGTTGGCATAGATTTCAGAGCCAGAGGTGGAAGTGGGGGTAGCACCAGATCTACCTCCATCTCTGGCACTTGTATTACTGGTAGAGAAGTAGCTGGCTCCAGCATTGTAGTTCACAATGACACAACTTCCAGAGATGACAGCAGACGTGGTGATGGAGCTGCCTCCAGCCCCGGACATGGTGCTTCTGCTGGTAAGGTTGATGGCTCCATATTAGAAATCATCAATAACTGAACCTCTGAGGTGGCAATAGATGTGCCTTTGGAGCTTTGGCCAGTTCTATAAATGATGTTGTAGCCGGTGATGTCACAGGCTCTGCCCCTCAAACCAGCAATGACACAATCTCTGGAGGTTGAACTGGAGGCAGTGCAGGGGTGCCTGCAGCTCTACAGTAGGCATGATGTCTGGTGTCAGTCATTGAAATGGCTCTGGAGGTGTCACTGATGTGGCTTGTAATCTTGGGTCTGACAGAGCAGGAAAGGGAATAAGATGCATCAACAGGACTGGCTTTCTATGTCCCTTCCCCAATATAGGAATAATTGCACTGTCTGTACTAGCACCTCTACCCAAACATGCCACCACAAGGAAGTCTTCCCAGGTTGCAAGCTCCCAGGTTAGTTTTCTGAGAAACTCTTTACTCTGCATACAAAGGCAACCTCTGTAGGTTCCTCATTGTGTGACCCAGCACCCTCCCCTAACATGTGCTCAGCCCCAGTGCTCCTCACCCTCTGCCTGTCTCACTGAGCTCCATGGGCTCCAGATGAGAATGGAGAACTTGAGCATGACTCTCCAGGTCAGACCCAGAAAGGCTGACCTGCACAAAGATAACCAGCTGTTTGAGGCAGGGAAAGACCAGGGACCAGAAAAAATCCTCTGGGTGTTCATACAACCAGGTGCACCAGATGCAGGAGATGGTGCTGGTGGCAGGCAAGCAGCAGCATGAAAGAAATGGCCATTGAGGCCACATGGCCCTCTAATTACCACCCTCTCATGACAGGGCCTATGTCACAGATGCCACACATACTTCTCTGTTTCCCCTGAGCAACCACCCACCAGAACTTTACCTCTATGAGTACAGGGAGGTATTCTCTCTGCTCTGTTAATTTCACAGCACTGACACACAGTTTGAGATTCATAAAAATCTAACCTATGAGAGACAATTGCCTGTCCTCCTGCCATAGGTTGTCCTGGTCCCTTGTGACCCCTCAATCTGTTGTTCATGCACTGAGTTTATGCCTCTTCCTCTGCAATCCATGTTTGGGACTTTTCTTGCCCCAGACACAGGCCTCCCAAAGGGCATGGGCACAGCCCACCCCTGGTCCCCAGGAGCTAGGTTCACAGGACTGAGTATTGAGGCAGATTTCTGAGCTACTATCTCACCACACCTCCAGCTCTGGGTCCCTGGTGTGTTGTAGGGTGGAGGGGCAAGCAAATCTGGGGTGGGAACTGGGTGGGCTTGGAGTATCCAGGGTTCCCTCATACCTTGTACACTAGAACTTTTTCACAACTCTCTTTGCATCCTGTCCTACTGCAGGGAATTGACCCCTGTACTCTGTTCTCCAGTGGGAATCATGGGAGCCAGGATTTTGTTCTGTTCCTCCTGCCACGAGACCACAGTCCCCATCCTGTCTGGGAAGGAGTCTGCTCTCCTCAACTAGAGCTCACTCACTTCCTCAGACATTCCTGGCATTCTTCATCCTTATCTCCAGAATTGTGGTCCTCTCCATATCTGGAGGAGACAGGAGGATGCCACCTATACATTCCCAAGTGCACCTTTGGTTGCTATTGTCTAGTGTTGCTGCCTGACTCCCTGAAAGGAAGGGAAGACCAAGTATGCAGGGAATTTTCTGACTTTGTTCAGTGAAGTCAGCTAAGGGCCTTAGAAAGTGCCTGCACATAGGAGACACTTTCTAGATATTGCAGAATGAAACAGACCTGAGATGCACCATCCCCCAAAAGTAATGTTGCCCCCAGTTCTTCTGCCACCTGCCAGTGATTCCAGCTCAGGCTGCATGAATATGGGGCCCACATAGATGGAATCTCAAACCTCCTTTCAATGGGAATTCAGGTTTCCAAATGTCACATTGGGGCAGAGGCTCTTCAAGTGAAGAGGAAAGTACTACAGGTGGAAAAACCCTCCCCATTGACCACCCTTTCTGCAGAGCAGGCATATGGAATCACCTTCACTGGCTCAGCCCATTGTAGTCTTGATGAAGACCCTGGGAAGTTTTTCTTGCTACCACCCCTCTTTTCAGAGGAGCAAACTGAGGCTAGAGTCTGCAGTCACACAGCTGGTGCATGGCAGAGCCATCACTGTGGAGGAGGAGCAGGGGCTCACCTTATTAACAGCTAGTCTAGCACCTGTTTGATGGAGTTGAAGGCCAGGTAATTTGTCAGGAAAATGTGTAGTTAGGATAGGGCGTGCTCCAGGACACAGGCAGCAGGGGCTCCATGAGCTACTCCAAGTGTCAGTGTGCACCTGGCTGTTCTGGGCCCTCTTCAGTGCTAACTTGTTTCCACACTGGGAGGTGGCAGATCAGGAGCACACAGTCAGAATTTGCCCATGAACCCTAGGAGCATGGGGGGGGTGCAGACCTGCACTGCCCAAGCCCTCAGTGCCTTGAGGCAAGTAGTTGGGCAGGAGTGCCTCTAGGAGAAAAAGTTCCTGGCCTCAAAATTATTAGATCCTTCCCATCATTCTGGTAGCTGAGGAGAACTAGGAACCCCCTGCTGCACTGCCTGGAAAGACCATGATCCCCATGAGTCCTCATAAATCATCCCCTTCCAGAGTTAAGGAATCATCAAGTGGCTGTTCAGGGTCACACAGGTCAGAACTCAGAGCCATTAGCACTGGGGTCCCATGATATTCCCTCAGTCCTATAGGAGGCAAGGTCTGCTCCAGACATGGAAGGAAATAGTATGCTCACATCTCATCCTCACCACTTTGGAGACAATACACAGAGAAGTCAGGATTATTAGAACACCTTTGATTTCTAAGCAACACACTGATTTTTCTGTCCTTTGCATTAAAGGGAGTTCTGAGAATTTACAGTCATGGTAATCTATGCTCTGGCAAAGCAGAAAACATCAGGAGTTTCCAGGAAGAAGAAAGACCCCAGTAGGGCACAGGATCTGAACTGCAGGCTCAGAAAAGGGCAAGTGCAAATGGCTGACTGGTGGGGCTCCACATCTTATGGGACAATTGCAAATCAAGGCACCCAAGCAGTAACATTCCCCCATCACCAGATTGGCCAAAATGAAAGATAATGTTAACTGCCAGGGCTGGAGGATGCAGAGACCTGAACCTCTGCAGTCTTCTGGAAGTTCTATGGTTCAACTTGCTAAATTTCCCTAAGCATGTGTGTGATGCAGCCATCACATTCCTGACAGTCTATCCTGACATGCAGGGAGGGGTAACAGCTCATTAGGATGCTTGTAAGATGTTCTCTACAGCACTGAGGAAATGGCCCCAGAAAGGAATTCCTTCAAGATCTGAAAGGAGAGAGAGGTTGAAATGCCGCTATATGCAGCCTCCCTTCTGGAATATTATTAAGCTGAAGGAGGTCACAATTTCTGGCCTGGGAAGTTCAAGGGGATGTGTTATGTGAGTGTGCATTTTACACATGCACATCTCATAAAGTAAGTCCCTTTATATGATAAAATGAGCCCCTTTCCTTAAGAGTCAAAACCTTAAGAGGTGTTATTGAGACATGAATACCTCTATGGCTTAGAGATGGTGTGAAGGACAGTCCAGTCAAGCGCTCCAGGGTACACCTGGGTTCAGGGAGTGGCAATAAAAAAAGCAATGAAATGCAAAGGCAACCTTGGCTTCAGTGACTGTTAAAACAATATTGGCATCTCTTTTCAGATGCTCCTACAAATGTGTGAAAAGTGACTTTCCACCTGGCCAAGAAGGGGGCTTCCCAGAGTGTTGGGGTGGGTGAGGGATGGAGGCTCAGAAGCCTTTGGGAATGGGACTGTGGGCCACACTGATGGAATATCCATGGGAGGGCCCCAGAGAAAGGCACCAGGTAGAATCTGGGTGCTCTGGCCTTCTCCAGCTGTCTCAGGACCCTGGTGTGGAGATGCCACCCCACGTGCTCTCACCTGGATCCAGAAATGCAAGGACCCTTGAGCTGCTCCTCACCAATCTCTTGCAAGGGGCTCTGTAAACACAGTGCCCAGTAGCCAGGCAGATGTCAGGAAGATGTGACACAAATCAGGCACAGAAGGGTGTCTGAACACATCTCCAGCCCACTTGAAATGAGTCCCAGGTTTAACATTTATAAGGGCTATTGCCTCCTCCACCTCCACTTGCATTCCTATCAGCCTCCCATCACATGAGATATGAATCCAAAGGGCCCAACATTTTTCCAAACCTTGACAAACTGCTCCTGCCCAAGGTGGTCCTGGTCCTCAGGCTTCCCAAACACTGAAATGAGGGGGTTTGGGGGCTACTCAGGTAGGGTGAAAGTGGTGGCATGACCTGAATTGGATGACTCTGGTCCATGATATGTTACCTTTGGGAATGTCCTGGCTAAGGACCACTGGCTTCATGGTTCAGGGCTGAGTCAAAATCTACATCAATTTAAAAAGGTCTTATTCCCAGTATTCCTGAGGCAAGTACATTTGGATCTAGGAACACAGTAGGAGAACATCTTGCCCTCTAAGCATCTCTGCCTAAGTGAGCTGGGTAAGGAGCTCTCTGTAGAATCTTGGTGCCTGGTTACCAGGGTTCCAAGTTCTGTTGTGCTCTGTCACCAAGGAAATGAGGTCACTACCCTTACCTGATAACTCAGTGCATATGACTACCATGAAGGCTGTTCAGGACTGCTGGCTACTCATCATCCTCAATCATGTCATCCTATAACCTGGACAGAGTTTCATCAACATATCCATCCCCACAGCAACCTGAGAAACACTGGGTACAGACAGGATTCATGGCATGAACAAATAGAGCTGGATTCAAACCTGTCTACTACTTCTTGTCAGTTTTGTGACCCAGTCCTTATCAGTTTACCTCTCAGTGCCTCCCCAGTCTCCCCACCTACACAATGGGGAACATTCTAGATTTTAATTCCTAGATCATCAGGCGTATGTGAGATAATTACTGTAAAAGTCATGGGCTGATGTCTCAAAAAGTAAAAATCTCAGAGATGTAAGAATTAGAAGAAGGAGTGTTTCATAACATGGAATACCACACAGAACAGGGCTGAGTGCAGGCTGTGTGATCCATTCATTGCCATGTCTTTCATTCCCAGGAGCTCTATTATTTTTCTACTCAGGTTTCAAATGATCTGTGCTCACTCAGTGTCTCCTTGATGCTATCTCTTTAGCCATATTGTCTTTCAACTTCTTAATTTGGTTTTGGAAATTTGTATGAATTTCATTGTTTAGTTGTCTCAAATCCTATGTCTCATGTGGACCTTTGATATATTCCTTTGCTTGAGCTATTTCTTCCATTTTCTTGTTTTGGCTTATTTTTCATGGATGTTTAGGCATGTGATTAGTTTGCTCTGATGTTCAATTTCTCTCTCTTTCATAGGGTTTTAGTAGCAAGAGGCTGTGTGTTACTACTGTTCTTTGATTTTTGGTTTAATCTGTTCTTGTTCTTTAGGATTGTCCCAGTTAGTTGCTCAAATCTAGGCCCTGGACACAGTAGTGGGTTTTGGACCCTATTCCAAGGGCCTTGGGGAGGGAGGCTGTAATGGGCAGGAAAAGCTCTTATTTACTTAAAAAATTTTTTTATTTTTTTAAAAATTTTATTTAATTTTTTTATACCGCCCTTGCTGATTGTGTTCACTGTGTCAATTTGTGGTACATTTTTCTGTGTCGGCTTGTCTCCCTTTGTTGCATCATCTTGCTTCATCAGCTCACCATGCCATGTGGGCTGTCAGCTCACTGTGCCATGTGGGCCAGCTTACCTTTATTAGGCAGCCCCAGGAATCAAACCCAGGGCCACCTATATGGTAAATGGCAGCCCAACCACTTGAGGCACATCTGCTTCCCTCTTTTATTTACTTTTAATTTCCTCAAATGTACTTCCTTTGTGGGCCAGCAGATGGAATGCTTCAGCAATCCTCTCAGTTCAAATCCTGGTTGGAGTGTGTTCTCTGCAACCCAGAATGGATCTAAGTGATAGAGGATACTGCCTGGAGGATATGATCCTCCTAATTCAAGCTTTCTCAGAAGTTGTTCTCAAACCTTTGCTGGCAGCCCCTTTCCTTTCCTGGTTAGGAAATAATTCCACTCCTCACTGCATCAAACAACCAGTCCAGGTCAGTAGTGAGGGTGATTGAGAGGGTTGGATCTCTTTTGTCCCATGCTGGCTCCCAAGGCAAACAATGGCATAGCCCCTTCTGGCCTGGAAGGGCTGATTGGACACAGCAGACCAAATTTGTGGTTCAAAAGCTGGGCCAGCCTTAGGCTGCATCCCTTTCTCTCCCATTTCCTGGGGAGGTGAATCCCTGTGGCACTCTTTGTCTGTAGCCACTGGATCCAGACCTCAGAATTCAAAATTGTGTCTAGGGTGGGGGAGGGCACTGGAAGCTTCAGCTGCATCTTTGAGACCTTTGCCATCAAGATTCTTTCCCTTTGCCCCTCTCTCTTCTTAGTGGTGCCCAGCCTTACCCTGGTGTCCTAAACCCTAGAACATTTTTTCCAGGACTTTTCTGCCTGTCCTTTAGTTACTTTTTCTGTGGGAGGAGAGAGTCTCATGTCTTTCTAGTCTGCCATATTCCTGTAAGTCTCTGAAGTCTGTATTTTTATCCATTTATGCTTTTTTCAATACAATATTTGACACAGATGAAGAAGTATGTATTACAATGTGATTTCACCATGGACATGATACAAGAATGAATAAAACAATCCACATGCAGAAAAAATGCTTCAAAAAGGATCCATTTTACATTGTTCTCATTAAGGTTATGTTTCCATCACAATATCAATAATAGTGAAAATAAGCATTATTATCTAAGCATTAACTTTTACTATCAAATGTACTCATAAAAATGACCTTGTGAAATGTACTCATAAATGTATTCATAAAAATGACCTTGTGAAATGAGAGCAGATTTGGCTTCCATTAAAAAGATGATTCAATGAAGACTAGAAAACTTATTGGAGGTCACTCATGAAAGTGATATAAATGCTCTTTAACTTAGTTGGCTTCTGGATCCTGATACCTTAGTTTGATGCAGTTACACACTTGCACACACATTATGAGGACTATTGAATATAGCAATTTGTCAGGAAGAAACAAAACTGGAATCATGAAAGTCCAAATTAAGAAAAGGGCAACTACTCCTGATGGGCCCTTGACCATATCTCAAATATAACTTTATTCATCCCCTAAGTATTTGCCTGCTTGGAGACCTAGGTTTCCATCTCTGCCCCAACACTACCAGTAGGATTCCACCCCCCCCAAATAGCTTTCCTTCCCCAGGCTCACTAATACTTCTTTTAACCATGTAATACAACCTATCACCAAAACAAGCTTAACTTTAGATAATGTGGTCCAAGATCATTGAAATTAGAGTTTAACATCCTCAGGCCTTGCCTTCTCAACAAATTTTCTCCTAGGATTAATGTCCCCACTGAGTTTCCTACTAGCTTTAGAACTGCCTAAAAAGCAAGAAGAGCATTAAGGGGCACTTGCTGGTGGCTTCTGAATCCCACACACTCTGTGTCTCTTTGTCCAAGACAGAGGTGATGCAGCAGCACTTTCCCCAATGCGAAGAGTAGCCCTGGGATGCATCAGAAGAGGTTTCTGGGCCCCAGAATATGCCAGTCTTGAACTCAGAAGCCTCAGGTTCATGGCTACTCCCTTTTTTAACCCCAGGCTGGTGGGTCAATTTTCTTGGGACAGTTTTGTTCCCTTAAAAAGTGTTTCTATATAATGAAATTTCATTTACCAATGTAGACATACTATTTTGAGATTTGAACTTATTTATTTCTAAGGTCACATTGTTATACATTACCCAACACCATTTTTTTTTTTTGGCAATAACCATCCACAACATCAGCAAGTTTGGTTTCTTTATGTGGAATACACTGTAAAGCATTAAAGTTTTGGTTTTGGGAAGGGGATGTGGCTCAAGTGGATGGGCTCTAATTTACCATATGGGAGGCCCTGGGTTTGATTCCTGGGGCATCCTGGTGAAGGCAACCTGGCCGATGTGGCACCATGAGCTGAAGGCCCACATGGTGCAGTGAGCTGGTGCAGCAAGATGATGCAATAAATTGAAACCAGCAGATTGAGAAAAATGCATAGCAAATGGATACAGTGAGCTCAAACAGCAAGGGGGATAAAAAGGTAAATAAAAATAAATCTTTATAAATTTTGGTTTCTAAGAATATGTGCATTATAAATCAATTAACATATTTCTATTGTTCTCTAAATTATTGTACAAATGCAGTTTCTTCCAAAATTAGGCATGGTATATGAAGGATTGGAAAAGGGATTAAACCCAGCTTTGTTTCACTTTAATGCCTTTGCCCTGAATTGATAATGTCTTCTGCCAAATTCTCCATTGGTAAATAACATCCATTTCCTTATTTTCTACTGATCTGTACATAATTTTTGGGAAAATTTGTCATAAAAAGTTGACAGGGACTTTTTATGAGTTCTGATTTTCTCTTTTAATTAGAACTCATTATTCTCAATTCATGACTGTAGTGCGATCACTGTTGAGGTTTTCAGAGCCAATTAAGACATTTGACCATTAGATTGCACTAACATACAAAATTTATTTGATGGAACTTGAAGAAAGAGTTGTGATTCTTCCCAACACAAACTTCCAGATGCTTCAAGGCACCATCAGAAGTGGATGAGGGCAATGGGAGTGGAGCCATAACACTCAGGATGTTGTTTCAGAATCAGCATGGTGGGGTGGCTCAGGATCAGAGATTTTCTAGGCACAGAACTTATAGCAACAGGATTTTGCATTTTATATGGCTAGCAGATACCAGACACAATTTTGCAGGGTATGCAAAACACATGAGCTCTAAATGGAAAAGAAACACCTTGTGGGCTATTTTTAAACCATTTGGACATGTAAATATTTGAGTTTTGCATCAGGGTGGGTTTTTTGGAGTCTAATGTTCCCCAGGCTGTTGTGAACTACAGACAGTAGCAAAGGGGCTTTGGCTCATTTATGTAACAATTACACACTTCAATTATGACATTCCCTCTTTATTTCTCTTTTCACAATCTCTTCTTTTGGAATAACATATGAGGTATCTATGTTCTCTTCATCCAAAACACAAACTAGATTCTTGACATTGTTGAATTATCAACAACTTCAAATACAAAGGCACAGGACATCCAATCCCTGTGTTTCATTTCTCTCATTTCTGCCCCATTCAAATTCTGATTTTTCTTTTCTATGCTTCATCCCACTCTTTTCATTCTTTGAAATTTCCCCAGTCATAATCTCAAAACTTTCTGTCCTTGCATTACTTTCCTCTCTGACTACAAGGAATAAAGTTAGAGAACTAGTATTTAAATTGCAGTTCCCTGTGCTTCTCTTAGCATAACTCGAAATCACTTAAGGAGTTTATTACAATGCACATTCAGGCAGCCCACCTCCAACAATTCTGATTCAGTATGCCTGGGTTGGGCCATGGTAGTTTGCATTTCTAACAGGTTTCTTTTGGACATACTAGCAGAAAATATATGCAGCCCAGATATTTCTGTATTTTGCAATTATCTTTCATATATATTCTACTAATTTTAGCATTTTTCTTTGAATTAGTTTCCTTGTGGCTATGATAAGCAAACATATATTTTGTGTTCAATTATGACATTTTTTCCTTTCAAATAAATGAATTTGATTTTGCCAGAATTATTGTGGGTACTTTTAAAAGAAAGGCTATTTCCAGTATACCTACTACTATGGATGTATTGGATTTCTTTTGATTGAAAATCATTATTCCTTCAGTCTAAGAAGCCAGTTATTGTAAGATGTGTCCTTATTTTATACATTCCTATAAAAGCAAAATGCTGTTTTATAAATTATAGTAAGAAATAACAGATTTTAAAATACCATATATACATATTTCAGAGACATTAAAATGAGAAAAAAGATTCATCTTAGAATTGCCTAAGGTAAATTTTGTTCACTTTTATTTCAGCTCTAATTTCTATGCTATTTTCAGGAAGTAAATAGCATAGAACTTAGAGCTTTAATTAATTTTTTAGCCTATCAATATAATTATATTTTTCCTTCCCCAGGGTCGTTCAATACATTGAACTGATTTCATATGTTGGAAAATCATCTTTCCCAATCCTCCAGTTTCAGGTACCATTTTCCATAAATACTTTTGGTTTCATGGTTCACCTTTTTGTTCTCTCCATAGAGATTGAGTTAATTAAATGGTTGTAAATTTGAGAATGGATCTGGCCATGAAAAGTTCAGTGTCTCCCTTTCCACCCTCCTCTCATAATTCAGGTGCCAATTTAATGCCCACTTTTCAGAGTGCACAACAGCATCAATAAGGGAGGTCTGAGGTTACACAGCTCTGCCTGTGGCTGAATGGGAAATGCAATTTTTAAATTCATTGATAAGAAATCCACTTTTGTTGTAAATATAAAGCCCATCTTTGAAACTATTTTTTAGTGTATGTGTGATTTTTCTGTATCCTAACATTTCAATCCTTAAATTCAAGCAACCAAGCTAAATTCTGAGTTGGTTATTCCATTATTTTCTTTTACATGGTTTTATCAATATATATTTTTATATATTGATGTTTACACTTTATAAAATATAACCATGATCTAGGCAATCTATGAATCTTTTTGTCCCCTGAATATTATATTGCTAAGGTGCAGCCATATCTTTGAAAATTGTTGTAGTTTATTTTTATTGTTGTGAAATAGTCCATTCTGTGAATCGCCATAGTTAATTTCATCCACTATCCTATTAAAGGACCTTGTTTCATTCCTCCCAACTAGGTTTTTGTTCTGGGAACAGTAAAGATATGGACATTCTCCTGCATGTTTCCTGGAATATGCATGAGTGAATTTCTCTCAGGTGTTTATTTTGGAATGGAATTGAAGCCAGCTAGTAAAATAGGAAATCAATAGATGGATGTGGAACCTGACAAGAAGTCCATGTGGACACCAATACCATCAAGATAGCTGCTGGAAGACCCTCATGAGATTTCTGCCACCCAGAATGAGATTCCCAGAGATTCCCAGGAGAAGCCCTGGATATTCTCCAGGGACATTTGAATTGGGACCAACCAGGAGATTGAAGGGTGGTGTAATCAAAGCAGCAAACACCTGGGGCTCCTCCCATGCCATTAGCAAAGGGGTGGAATAATTAATGGTTTAAAAAAGCAGACACAAAAGTCAAGTAGACCCTGCTCCTGCTCTTGGCTCTCTTGGCTTCTGCACCCTGCTCTCAACATGTCCCCCTGCATGGATCAACATGTATGTAAAACCTGGACATTTATAATTTTTAATGGGAAATTGTGGTCTATAATTCAGCCCAGTTTATCACTCTTCAGCACCTTACTCTCTACCGGGGACTCATGATCCATTATTTTCTCCCAGTTCTCTTCCCTCCTTACCTTAATAAATTACTGGCCTAACTAACAGGAGGTACTCTGAAATTCATTTCTGCAGCATAAGTCAAGATCCTAGACCAAATCTGGTAACATATTTGGTGAGCCAACCAGATTATTAATGAGTGAAACTGGCCTACAGCTTGTTTAATGTCTTGTTTTGCTTACCATTTTAAATGGGTTTGCCTAAGAGCCCTCATGGGATGAATTCCCAGGAGGGAAGAGGCCAGGTCACAGGAACTCTCTGCTTCAGTGCCACATGTTCAGGCTTATGAGACCTGACAATGGCCAGGAGGGCTGGGGCACAGGGCAGGGGCTCAAAGCCAGTCCCTGCCAAGTTAGAGGTCTCCCAACAAAGTGCTGGGTGCTGCAATGCTTTTCCAAGACCTTTTAGCAGCCAGGTGGCCTGGTCCTCAAACCATTGTCTTCTGCCACCCTCTCCCCTTGGTGTTGGTGGGGTAATGACCCTCTCCATGGGTCCCCAGCTTTGCAGACCCGCCTTCCTATTAACCACACCCATCTACATGGTCTGGGATGGGGTGGAAAGGTGGCAGTAAGCAGGGCCAAGATGGATGCCATTGAAGTTCCCTTCCACAAGGGGGTCACGGGCCAGGGCTCCTGTCATAATTAAATTTTACCCACATTTTAGCTTCTTACTTCTGAATTTCTCATTATAGGTTTGTGCTAAAATGCTTTGGAAAGTCTTGAAAAGTGTAAAACCGAAAAGGCATTTACTAGTAAAGAAGTTATTGCCTCAGGGACAAAAGGCCTATTAGCTAGAACAATTGATCTCTAACCACTTAATGGCCTTTTGATGGCTCATCTAACTGGGAAATTAAAAAAGAGTAAAGTTATAAGACTGCTTTTTAAGACCTCTGTAAGAAGGTCTTACAATGTAAGAAGGATGACTCTATTGTAGTCATTAGCTTGTAGTAACAGAAAAACTTGTAATATTGATACCAAGATAGTGGTTGCCAGAGGTTCTGAGGTGAGGAGCAGGGAAGAATAAGTGGAACACAAAGCATTTTAGGGCACTGGGGTTGTTCTGTATGATACTGCAATGCTGTATACATTTGTCAAAACCTATGAACTGAACAGCACAAAATGTAAACCTTAATGTAAACTATAGTCCTTGGTTAATAACATTGCTTCAATATTGGTTCATCAATTGTAGCAAATATGCCACATGAATTAATAGGGGAAATGTGTGTGTGGGGGTTATATGGGAATCTCCTATATTTTTGAGGTTTGATGTAACATTTCTGTAATCTAAAACTTCTCTATGAATAAAGTTTATTATTATGAAAAATGAAAATGAAATGAATACAAAGAAATATAATCTGAAACTGGTAATTGAGATCTTGAAAATATCCAAGTACTGAGAGACATAAATAATTTGAACAGAAATTTATTCCTTCAACAATCATAAGACAAAGAGACATTGCCAAGAGTATAATGATGACTATCTAGAGTTAAGAACCATTGTGACCTCTCCAGGCTGAGGTAGAATGAGCCATCTCAGCATAGAGACATGAGCTCCAAAGAAACCAAAGCAATAGAGGCATCTGGATATATGTATCAACTCAATATCTACCCAAAACTTTTGAATGTTAATAAAAGTACATATAATTTTAATTCCATAATTCAATTAGAAATAATTGTTTGAAAAGTACATTTAGCCAATTAAAAATCATTAAAATAAAATGTAGAAGAAGGTCTCAGGAGATTGAGGAACAGGGAAAACACTTGATACAGGAAACCCCTCTACAACCTCCACCTGCTCCTACTCTTGGTGCTTGGTTCCTGTTCTGTGCTCTGTGTGCTCTGAGTGCCCCCTGCTGCCCCACCCTTTCTCTGCATATGCTAGTTTGTGTCTGGGCTCCCACACAGACTTCCCCTTATTGTATATCCACCCAGTAATACACATTTTTAACCACAGCAGTCACAGCTCGGTTACAGGGAGAACTTGGATGTTCTTGGATGTTTATCTAGAGATGAACAATTTACCCCAGAGAAGTGGATCATAGTATGCATTTCTATTATGCTATATTTTGCTCCACTTCTGCTGTCCCTCACAGGGCCTGACAGATCTAAAACCATCAGGAACCAAAGATTGTAATGGAGAAACTAGGGACAGTGCAAGAGAGACACAGGATCTATGTGGGTTTCTCAAGGTCTGGGTCTGACTCATATAGCTGAGCCTTGGCCAGGAATCTGGAGACAACATGGAAATAAAAATCAGGAGTGACAACTATCATACACCTTATCCAGGTCACCCTTCTTGGAAATTTCTGATGTTCTCAAAGGGAGAAGTAACAAACAAATAGAAGAATGTACTCAGGAATCTTGGTTTACAGGACAACATATGTGATTCCTGAAGAATACAGAATAGAGTGTGGAAACAATGCACAGATACTGGAAGCTGATTTGCACATGGGATGCCAAGGTATAAAGCAGGGAAGGTCTTCAGGGTCTCAGTCTCTGTTTAGAATCTAGGAAAGGAAGCCTGAACCCTTCCCCTGGGATGACCCTCCCTATTATCAGAGGCTTAGAGATTCAGGCCAGAGAAACTACCAGGCCACAGTGAGAAAGCTTCTGAGATAATGCAAAAATATAATCTGAACCTATGAGAAGCTCCCACTGATAAAGAAATAGCTGACTTTCCCTTCTCTCACCTTTCTCTGGAACACAGGTTATGATGAGCTCATGCCTTATTTTCCTCCTAACATCCCACTCAGCACAGCCTGTGAGAACATTTTCATGAACATATATACTGTAACATGAATCCCAGAGACACAGATCTGGGTTCATATTCAAAATCAGCCCTGGTGATTTGCATGAGATTCGGCAGTTCATTGGACCAATCTCAGGGGATTTACCACCTCTACAATGACTACATGAATATTCACCTCCCGGATGTGAGGGGGCAAATGGACCATGATCTTTCCAGCATGATCTGAGCAGAGTTTGTATTCAAAGATAGAAAATAATAATTCACAATTGAGATGATGATTTCTTTGATCTGTTCCTCCTCCCTGCACAAATCCAAACAGGTTCTCCACTCATCTTGAACTTCCTGGACTCTAGTTATTAAAAGGAGGTCACAAGGTATCCCAATGCTCCCAGCACCTCTTCCTCTCTCAGGATTTCTTGTGCTCAGGTGTGACCTGATTGTGGACCCTGCATCTTTGTGGGTAAGAGGCATTGAAACTTTAAGGAATTTAATTAATTCAACTGCTTGTGCATCTTAATTTCCATAATGTCATGATAAAAACCACAGAATAAGTTAGTTTAAAAATGGTAATTAATTTTCCTCAAGTATTTGGAGGCTGGAAGAATTTTTTTCCCCTGTGGTCAGAAGCTGGCAATCTTTGGGGATATTATAGCTTTTCCATCACTTGGCTATGTCCTCTCCTTTCTCTTCTTGGTTCCTTCATATTTTTGGCTGCTAGTTCTTCCCTGAGGCTTTCTTTTTCTGAATTTCTTCTGCTTATAAAGGACCAATGTAGTCCACATTAAAGCTGATTCTCATTCTGTTGTACCACAGCTTAAATAAAAATAACAACTTCCAGAAATCTACTTTATGATGGGTTCACACACACACATGAATATGAATATCAAGAACAAATCTAAATTTGGAGGACATAACTCAAGCCACCAAAGTCAAATTTATGGACCTCAAAAGAAGACATGAATTTCTGTTGAGGATAGAATCATGTCCCTGACAAAAAACATGTTCAGGTCCCAACCCCTGGGCCTGTGGATGTAAACATATTTGAAAGAGAACCTCCAAATATGTTCTAAGTTAAGGTGTGCCCAAACTGAATGAAGGTGGGCCACAGTCCAAAGTGCTTATTTCCTTATAAGCAAAGGAAATTGAACACAGGGAAGAAGTGACAGGGAGCAGCCAGAAGATGGATGTCAAGGGAATTCAGAAGAAAAAGGAGAAGGTGCTGCCATGGGCATAGGCATGTCACAGAAAAGCCAATAAGGTCCAAAGATTGCCTGCCTGCCAGGAGTTGCTCATCTTGGGAGGAAGCAAGCCTTCTTGCCTCTGAAGTATGAGCCAATAAATTCCTTTTCTATGGTAATTTTCATAGCCAGGAAACTAAAACATATTCCCAAATGCAAACTGCATTAATTTCAACATGACATCACAAAACCTTAAGCCATCTTAGAACAAAAAACAAAGAATCATTAAAATAATTTATGGATGTGGTTTGTCCTGCAAAAAGAATTTCTACCAGTGAAATTTAGAAAACACGTTTTCTTTTTCCTAAATACAATAGTGTAACAACAGGAAATGATTCCCATTGTAAAAGAGAAAATATGGTAGGAAAACAGGTGCCATGGGTCCCAAGTAAGACCAGACCCCAGCAGGGTGAACTCCATTATATTTAAATGTGAGTCATCTGTGGATGGAAGCTTTGTTCTCCAGGCCTGTTCAAACAGCAGTCTCACTCTTGTTATGTGCTGTCACAACCCCTATGCTCTTTCTGAATGCTGGGGTCTAGATCTCACCCTCTTAACACCCTAGAATTGCATTCTCACTTCACCTGAAAACTGTGATCAGGCCTCATCCTCTCAAAGAATAGCAGTGTTTCTATTAGTAAAAATTTTCCAAAACCCTTGGCAGCTTTGTGTGCAGCTCAAGGGGATTCAAATCATCAGACAAAATTACTCTCAACAGATGCTCCCTGGATAACTGCATTTCCACCAATCCTGTCTCCCTCTGAAATACTTGACTGGATCCATGTTCATCCACACCCTCTTTAGTAAAAGTCCATTCAGTTAAACTTCCATATGGAGCCTTGCTCTCTGTTTGATGCCTTCCCAGAAGTTGAGAGAGTTTCTTGATAGATCATTTTTTGGCCCAGTTCTCAGAGCATGCTATCTGGATATGCTGAGCATTTCATGAACCAAGAATTGTTGTCTCCTTTGTGCTTAAGAGTTTAATTCTCATCTTAACACTTTCCTCTACATTTTCCTATAAACTAAAAGGAGAAACCAAGCTGCATCTTCTACACTTAGTTTGGGAATGCCATCAACTAAATATCCAAGGTCATTGCATACAAGGTCCACTGACTGGAAATTCTATGGTTTCTGTGGGTTTCCCTCACATGTTGATGTCTTCTCTTTTCTTTTATAGGTTCCCATAGATTTCTTGCTTCTGGCTACATCTCTGATATTTTGCTGTATATTTCTGAATTCCCTATGCTTCAAAACCCTCCAGTTGTCCAGATTAAGGCCCTATCTTAAGCAAAATAACATCCTCAAGAGACTTTATGTGCAATGAGTTCACACTTACAAGAATGTGGATTAAGACAAAGAACAGATATAAATTTGTGGTACATGACTCAAGCCAGAACACTGTATAAACTGCATCAAGCACAAAAGTCACTACAAGGCATTGTTAAAGTACATGTATTTATAAATGACATTGGTGTGGCTATTCATTAAAACACAGACTGAAACAGAGGTCATCAGACTTTGAAAATTAAATGAACACTGAGGTCATGCTTGCACTTCAAGGTGGAAATGGCTATATCTGACAATAATTTTGAAAACATTTTTGATAGTATCATTATGGCATCATGCCCCTTATTCGACTTTGACATTCATATCTCTAAATCCCAAATACGAAACCACAAGTTTCTTAAATAATCCTATGGACATCTCTTTATCTGACATTTATTTTAGTTTCACAGTGCTTACACATGGGATAGATGGTTTATTCTTGGTTTGATCTGTCTTTCCCTTGTCTTTACAAGAACAACCAAGGAACCCATTTGTTCCTCAGAAAGTAAAACAGTCCCTGGAAAGAATTTCAGGTTGGATAAAGTGGACACCTCAAGACAAAACAAGAAATATTTTCCATCTGCCTGCACTTGCTCCTGGAATTAGGATTTTGTAGTCTGTGTGTACTAAGTGCTGAAAGCAGCCCAGTCCACTACAGGAATCCCAAAGATAGAGACTCTTGCCTAGCTTCCCTTCACTGTAGTTGCTGGTGTTTATCTTGCACATTAATTGATGCCTGTGTCCTCAAGTTTCAGACTACTCACTTTCAAATACATTTGGCCCTTGGCATTTTCCTCTGTGAGAATGGCATGGTTTTTGTAGGAGGACTGTAGTTATTACTTCCATCACTGATCATCTTGCCCACTTACTTCAGGTTCTCATCTAGGGTATGGCAGATCCATAACATGTGATAGACGTTGAGTGGGAATCTAGATGTGTAGGTTATTGTGATGGTATGAGAGTAGCTCCCCACCCCTGGGTTAGAATCTAGTAGGTGGACCTCAGACATTGTTATCCTTAAACACAACACATACTTATGATAGTCACTGCTTCTGAATGTTGCTAACTAGTTAGTAACTTAATGAGAATCCAGTAAGATTTCACCTAGTGGGATATTTACATCTGGAGTGATTTACATTTGGTCTTGAGAGAACAAAGGGGTAAGCTCTAAGGATTAGCTTCTAGATTGTGTACCTTTCAGGGAAATATTTCTTCCCTTTGTTCTAGAAGATCAATTTCCCTCCCTCCACTCAGGTACTAACTTTCTGGGAAGCCCAGGCAAGGGGCATCCTGTGAGACTTTCAGGCTGGTGGCAAGAAAAGCAATGAGGGAATGATGGACATTTCTAAGTATCTCCACAACCACTTGTGGTGGTCCTTTCCTGCAGCTGGTACCTTGGAGTCTCATCACATCATTCTTGTTGCTTGGTTGGTGAGTTCCAGACACCATCTGAAGATTAAGCCAGAGGAAAAAATTTATAAGTTTACATTTTATATATAGGAACAATGTAGATTGCCATTTTATTTTTATTTTTCTTCTCTTTATTACTAAAATTCTTATTTAGCAACATAAATATCTATTAGGTATTCCTTCAACCCATTTTCCTATGGGACTATGGTGTGTCAGGTGATATGTTTCATGGAACACTGACAGGTGAGGAAAATCAGGTAAAGTGTTTTCCTGCATAGAACCTTCAGTATAGAGGTCAGCAGACCATGGCCCATAAATCAATGGCCTGGACTTGTGAATAAACATTTTTTGGTCTACAGACAAACTTAGCATCACTGTCTGTGGCTGTTTTCACATTACACAAGCATAGAGTAGGTGCCACAGAGATTAAGTGACCCACAAAATCTAAACTAATTATTATCTGGCCCTTTAAGAAATTGTTTGTTCAACACTTGTTTTGTGGGAGTGTTAAAATCATAGAAACCTGTAAAATAAATGATACTTCAATATGGCAATAGTTATGAAGGAATTGTATAGAATGATGAAGGATATAACTAATTTAATGGAAAGTGGTTAACTCTGGAATAACTTCTTAAGAAGTAAAACTTGAAGAAATAATTTGAATTTGCCAGAGTAATTGTGAGAGGAAAAGCACCTCAACAAAGAGACTAGTGGTAGGAAAGAAAGCACTTACCTTTGATGGGTAATGAGTGATTGATTAGCTAGGGGAGATCAGTGAGCCACTAGGCATTGGTGAGACACTGTGCTTCCTCCTCAGCAGAAAATCAAGTAATATTTTACACACATAAGGATAGTGAAAGACTGTAACTTTAAAGATACTATGTGGATAATTGGGTTCTCCATGCAGCTTTGGCAGAATCTCTTGTCTCCTGTAGATCCAAGTAGACAAGGCTGAGAACAAACCAGGTTCAGGTTGTAAGGTTTACAGAATGTTCAACCCTTCCCTGAATCCTTTACTGAAAAGATCACTAATATCAAAGTTGGAAGCCTGCACATGTAATTGGATGTTGGGTACAGAAAGGAAGAGAAGGAGAAATTTAACATTTAAATTGCCTGGTCACTTCTTGCTGGTAGAGGCACAATCCTACCATTCAGAGGGAAGCAATCTTCTCAGGATCTGTCTTCCCTGAGTGCATTGGGGTCTCTTGCCATGCAAGTAGATGTAAACCTACTTATGATACCCCAAACACACCACTCACACACACATCACCTATTGCTTCCAGATCAATCAGTCTTAGGTGCCAACCTGGTATTTGTAGTAAACTGTGAGGTCTGAAACAAAGAGAGAGAAGTCTTTAATTATAATGAGCATCAACCTGGGGACAATGTATGGTCAGGTATTGTGGCATCAAGGAGAGATGTAATAGGACACAATCAGGCTGAAATTGTTTACACAGTTGTCCAGAAAGAGGTTTCAAAATTTTATCATCATCTAAAGCAACCTACTGTATTGTTAATAGAACCCTGAGATGAATGTTTGAATAGCTGTTCCAAATAGCTCTAGTTGGAGAATAACTGACCAGAAAACTATGTGAGATGAGATTTTCTCTGTGCAGCTATTGTTCATATGAAAAGGGCCTTGATCCTGGGCCCTGGTTTACACTGTATCTGTATCCATGACCTTGCCAAGGCAATACTTCCATTCTCTGACATATTTCAGGGATATTTATGAGTGGGGCTACAGTTCAATGGCCAACTCTGTGTAACTACTATTGAACACAGTGATGGAATTCCTAAGCAAAGCCCATGATTTTTAAACCCCTGTTAACTCCTCATTAGGGTCTTCATATAAATCCAGACATGAGATGTGAAGACAGTGAAGTAGAATAAGTTGCCAGAAGAGACAGATCATCTACTATTGTTATTATGTCTATTACATGAATTTCCTTTGGCTCTGTTTCATAATTTGTTTCAAGTGTCAATATTCCAAAACATTTTAAGCTTATAGACAAGAGTAGGCATACATAAATACATCCCCTAAATCTGTCTATTGGGATAAAAAATAAATTACTGTGAAATAGCAATGCATACAACTGGTGTCAATATCTTAGCTTACAAATAACTTTCTTCAATATAAGCAACCAAAGGCTCTTGTATAAATGTCTATACTGGAAATGAGCTTGTAGTGACTTGTAATGTTGAAATGTGAAGAAGTATTTAAAAACAAGAGGATGGGATATTTCAAAAGGGAATACAATCCAACTGGAAAGAACTCTCAATGGCCAAACCTGGAACTATTTGAATAAAATAAATAATTCGGTATTTTCTATTAACCCAAAGTATAAAATAAATATTCAGTAATCAATACTGATACAAATCATTTAATAATTAAAAATCCTTATGGAACTGGGATTCACAATCTCCCCTACAGAGTAATTCCAAGTAATTTATGTAGATATTGAAATGAAGTATCATGGAGCTTAAATCATTAAGCTTAATCATCCCTCCCTAATGTGTTTTGGCACTGTTTAGAGACTTGATTCCAAATAGAAGAATATGGAAAGGGGAAAATAAAATACACTCCCAACGGAAAAACCCAACAAACACTAGCTCATCTAGTTTATCAAAGTCAATCTCACAGGGATTTATCATGTTGATATAACATACTATTGATAAAATTTCATGAAATGGCACTTTATTTCTGTGAACTTTCTAAAACCTATAATCTCAGTATAATGATAAGAAACACATAAAAATTTACAATTGCCTGGAATTCTAAAAAAAAATATGTCATCAATATTCAAATCTGTCAAGGTCATGAAACATTGAAAACTGAAGAGAAAGTCACAAACTATGAGAGCCATGTAATGATATGCAATATAATATCTTAGAAGGAGTCATGGATCAAATGAAGAACATTAAGGAAAAATTAGTGAAAGTGAGTAAAATGTGGAAATTAGTTAATAGTAACATACAGATAATATTTTCTTAGTCATGTCAAATGAGGCAAAGAAATGTAAGAAAATAGGTGGTTCAGGACAAGGGTTATTCAACAATATTATGCACTAACTTTGCAACTCTTCTGTGACTATAAAACTGCTTAAAGATTAATATTATAATTTAAAAACAAAATTTAAAAAAATGATGGGAAGAAGGTAAGGCAATTGTACCAGATAAAATATGTAACATTCTCTGTATAATTAAAAAAAAGATATTTCAAAATGAATACTATAATGTTGCCAATGAAGAAGGTAGAACAATATAACTTCTTAAACTAAAAACTCTTAAAACAAGAAACTAATATGAATAATAGCAGATATGTGTGAAGTATAAAAAAATTGAAAAGTATACCATAGGTAAGCATAAGAAAAAGTCTTTAATAGAAATAAATCTTGCATTTAATTAAACTCTGCTACGAATAAACAGGAAAGACAAAAAGAAACATCAGCACAGAGGGAACTAGTTAAATATATGACATTATATTTACTAGAAATATTTTCCAGAAATCAGAAATAAAATGATGACATCCAAAAGTCCAATAAATATTAATCTTCTATTTCACAAAGAGGAATATGTAGTAAAGTAATATGAGGAAACCACTACTTTCCAAAGTATTCAAAGGCATTCACATTGTTGGGGTGGAATAGTATTTTATCTGATTCTATTAGTATATGTCTTCATTTTCTAGAGCTACTATGACAAATATAATTGTTTTTTAACTGTTGATTGTTTGAAGCAATTAGAATTGATTTTCTCACAATTGTGAAAATGACAAGTTCAAAATAAAGGCCTCTAGAGGCCCAGCTTTCTCCCAGAGCCTATAGCACTCTGGTGCTGCCCTGCCAGTATTCTTAGGATTCCCTGGCTTCCTTCTCTGTCCCTGTCACATGGCAATCTACCTCATTTCCTGGCTTCTTCTGATTTCTGCCTTTCACTGACTTGTGACTTCTACTGAGTTATGTTCAAATTTCCTTTGCTTCTAACGACCCAGTAATATGGATTAAGTGCTACCATCATTCACATTGGCTTCATTTCCATAGGATCCTCATATATCCTATTCACAAATGAGTCTGAACCTTAACTAATAATAACATCTTTGCAGATTCTATTTACAAAAGTATGCACAACCACAGGAACACAGGTTAAAGGTTGAATGTGTCTTCTTTGGAGTACATGCTTCATTTCAAATCTTCCCTCTGGATAGCAAAATGTCAGGCTCTTCCAACATGCAAAATATGTTTAAAACACACCAATGACCTCAAAGCCTTAAGCTGTTTTGGTAACAAATCTAAGTTCAAAGTCTTAATAAAGTCATTTATAGGGCGGTGTCTTCTTGGGAAGATGATGAAGTAGAAAGCTACAGGACACACTCTTCCTCCAGCCAGTGGACATGCAGAAACTCTCTGAAACAACATTCTGGGTTTCCAGATGCTAGGGGAGCACTGTAGAATATCCAGGAAAGAGCAAGACAGTGGGACTGAGGATATATGGAAGAAAAACTGTGAATGAATTACTCAGTGTCAGTGACCAGCACCCATGCCCCACACTGGAGGCTTGCCTCCTGAGTGGTCCATGGCTGGCTGCTCCAGATGGAGAGTGGTGTGAAGGTCTTCCTCCCTGTGAACATAGGGGCTACATGTTCAAGGGCTGAGCATGGCTTTGACCAACTTAGAGTGCTGTTTCCCTCCTGTGAAGCATAGTTCTAGCCTGCCCTGAACAGGAATCTCCACATCCATTGTTTCAATTCCATCCTTTTTTGCTGCCTCACTCAACTTCTATCCAGGTGTCATCAGGCAGGGCTGTGCTCTCTTGGGGGGGCAGCTTAGAGCCAATAGGCCCTGTAGTTGACTGAGTAGGTACAGATTTCACTCAAATCCAGCTCCAAGGAACAAGTGAGGCAAGTGAGCCCTGCCCCTCCTGAGGAAGAAGCCCACCTGACAGCACAGAAACAAGATTTCAGACCTACCATGACCCACATTTCCTCTTCTCATTTCTTTCTGGACAATGCAGCACTTTCCACATAGGTGATAGCTCAGGAATAACTTTCAGAGTTCCTGACAACAGACAAGTCTCTGATCACCCCATGAGGCATCTGCTACCAATGAGAATTGGGGGGCTTTTCCAGTCCATCAGGTTATCTGTCTCCATAAGGATCAGTCTAATGTGAGTTTGGATCATGTACAGGCTTAGTAAGTGCAGAAGCCCCATTCTTGATGGAGAGAACAGGATGAGACACCTGGATGACTCACCTGGGACCATGACAGATTGTCCCCTCTTCTGCTCATTTCCTCTGAGGTCATGGGGCTCATCATGGTGGTAGGGAGCTATGCCTCTTAACCAAAATCTCTGAATAGACTGCTAGAGGAGGGATATACATGTTCACATACTGGGAAAAGAAAATGAGGCTTAAATTTTAAATTCTGGTGAATTTATTCTGCCATAAAATAATTTTTTCTTATGGTGATTATACTACTATGCATATTCAACTTTATTATTATTATTTATTCTTATTCTTATTATTATAATGTTTTGCATGGGCACAGCCAAGAGAGAGAATTAATTCCAGAAAATTAACTGCACAGTGTCAGAGTGTTAGTTGAATCTAAGTTTGTTCATACTTCCAGTCATATCCAGAAGAATAAAATGAAGAAATCTAATTCATATGTGTAAATACATTATATTATAATTAATAATCACCTTGCAGATACATTTTCTGCATTTGAAACTTGGAAACATCATGCCATTACTTAGAATAGATACAGTGGATAATTCCAAGGGGTTAAATACTTTTAAGCAAAAAGAGGAAACCCTGTATCATTACAGGATTCCCATGCTTACCAAAACCTTCCTTGCTCCTGAGGCTGGACTTGGTCCCTACTCTGGGTGTCTCCTAAGTGCCCCCTCATGTCCAGCCCCATCAGGTATGGGGAGGTTTGTGTCTGTGTTCACAGTGACTGTGTTTCTTGCACAGTAATACACGGCCATGTACTCTGCTATCCTAGAGCTCAATCTGCAGAGAGAAATGGTTCTTGGACATGTCTTTGTAACTGGAAATTCAGCTCCTGAATGGCCCCACTGTTACTTATTCATGCAGCCCTTACCCTGGAGGCTGATGGATCCAATGCCAGTAATAATCACTGGTTGTAATGGAGATACCATAGACAGAGCCAGTGAGAAACAGGGTCTGTGAGGGCTTCACCAGTCCTGGGCCTGACTCCTGCAGCTGCACCTGGGACAGGACACATGAGGACAAGGAGAACCACAGTGGGTCATGTGATTAGAGGCAGAATCCCCATTACCTCTGTGGCTAAATCCCCTGAAACCCTCACATCTAAGAGCTACCATCAGAAAGAGGGAGATCTGAAATGGTTTGTAACCGTTGGCCAATTTGATGTAATTATGAATTCCAAAAATATAATTGAATCATGCTTGTAAACTGATCTGTTAATCTGGGCAAGATTAGGTTATGATTAGGGCCATTGAGCGCCACCCCTTGGTGGGTGGGAAATCCAATATAAAAGGCAAGGCAAAGAACAGAGTTGAAGCAGTCTTTGAGAAGCAGCTTTGATGTTGCAAAGAAGGCCCCAGGAGAAGAGAAGAGAGCCGTTCGCCTGATCGCCTACAGCTGACCTTGTGGAGGAACCAGGAGCTAAGCCCGGAGAGAAACGCAGCCCCGGGAAGAGAGGAACCCAAGAAGTCTGAACCCTGGGCAAATGTCGGCAGCTGTCTTGCTTCAACACGTGACAATGGACTTTGGTGAGGGAAGAAACTTATGCTTTATGGCCTGGTAACTGTAGACTTCTATCCCCAATAAATACCCTTTATAAAGACCAACCTATTTTTGGTATTTCACATTAGCACCCCTTTGGCTGACTAATACATGGTTTAACATGCAGGACTTGCAGACAATATTTTTCTGGTTGAGAGAGATCCTGAATATAAGTCTATGTGTGCTCTTATTTAATCTGTTGGACTAATTGATGACTTGCATATGGGAAGGACCTTTGTATGTAAAGATTCAAGGCCCAGAGTGTTCCCTGGACCCTTGGTGCTATGAGGCTCTTCTGGGAGGAGGATGCTTGCCAAATCCCAGGAAGACAAATCCCTCTCCCTGGGACCCCATTTCTCCAAGGACAAGATTTTCTTTCTCTATGAACTCCTAGCAGGCACTTAAACATCTTTATTCCCTTCAAAATGAATCTTGAAGACTTTATGTTGAGTGAAGCATCCAGGCACTGAAGGACAAATATTACATGACCTCATTGATATGGATTAAGTAAATTGAGCAGACTCACAGGGCTAGAGTCTGGAAGATAGGTTTACAAGAGTTAGAAAGGGAGGAGGCTGTGAGCCAATGCCCAATAAGGGCAAAATCTATGATAAGGTTGATGTGCATAGTTGTGAAGTGGAGGAGCATGACAGTGATGCAGTGATAATCTTGGGTTAGATGGTGCTGGATTGTCAGGGGGTAGGGTGGGGAGGGTGGGTTGAACTGTCCATGAAACTGTGGGGAGGGTTGGGGGAGTGAGCAGGTGAACACTGGGGATTGGTGGGTATGTGGTTAAAACTACAATGTTGGGAATGCTCTTTGGGTAACATGGCAGGGGAGGGTTACTGGTTTAGGTTGTTGGATGTGGGGGACATTTGGGACAGGGTGTACCTGGGGTGTCTGTGTGAGTATTCACCTTGTCATACAGTGTTGTATCAGTGGGTGGAGACCCACATAATGAGCAGGAAGGTGCTGAGCTCCCACCCTGCTACATTCTCAAATACAGGGGTGGGAATCTCTTGAGATCATAAGCAATGCCTAATAGAGGATAGAGCAGTATGTCAAGTCCTCAATGTTGTTGCAATAAACTATGAATCTTGTTCTTCAAAGAGTGAAGCCTGGTGGTTACCATGGGTCCTGAGGGTAAGGGGAGGGAAGAATAGAATAAATGGAACATGGGACATTTTGGGGATTATGGAAGTGTTCTACATGATCTTCCAGTGATGGATACATGCCATGTTAAATTTCATCAAAATTTCTGGCCTCATGGGGACCTGAGAGCTCTCATTGATCCTTTCTATTTCCACCAAGGCCCAATAGCATGCCAGAAGTTGCCACTCAAAGAGGATTGAAGCACTGAGCTTTATCTGGCAACTTCTTGTTCCAAGAGACAAGGATATTGTGATTTCCTGTTGCTTCCTCCTTCTGTCAGAGAGACCAATTGGCTTGGATCCAGGTGGCAGAAAATTTTAACTCAAATGGAGATTCAAGTTCTAATGTTCCTAAAGGCAGGGGGGCTGAAATGGCCACATTTACCATCTACCCGTTCTTCTCTTCCTCTGTTACCCACTGGAATGTACCTATTTTATTTGTCACCTGATACAAGTGTGCCAGGAGGATACTGCAATGAGACCAAAATGCAAAAAGCACAATGTATGGTGCTAAAGGGGCAACATCTGTTTTCAAGTCTCAATCATCTATAGTTAGCCACAAGAAAACACTCACCTTTCTCCCTGGCTAAAACCAAACTATTACAGGCAGAGATAGTGGATAAAATTACACACACAGATAGAAGATCCATTATGTCTTCAGTAATGTCATTTTCCCCACCATGGAGGTGATATTGCCTATCCTGGCCTATGCAGTGAGGAGATGGAGCACTGGGAGTGCATGGCCATTATAAATTGTACAAATGAGATGGCCATAATTTGCTAGGATGTGGGGGTACCTCCCCATTGTCACTGCCCAGAGGTACAATGGTACAGAACACCAACCCCTACAATTCATTCCTTAGTGGGAAACATGGACAAAGAAATGGCTAATGAGCCATTGAGCCACAGGAGGCATTAACATGCAGCCTCCTTACCAGTGTGGACACCCAAAATCTCCCAACAGTGTTCACTTTCCCCTCCTTTCTGCTCCTCTCAAAAGAATGATCACCTGGGCACTTGTATGCAAATGCACCATAGAGGTTTGTTCACTGCCCCCAAATTGCACATGCACTGGGGCATAAGCCTTTTACACTGCCCCCAGGCCATTTTTAATTTTATCAAGTTTGTATAGAAAGGCCCTTCCCAGAGGCCTGACTCATTTGGTGTGCAAATGATGCAGGGGATTTGCAAACTCTGAATCTTCATCAACATTCTGGACCTAAGAATTATTGAAAGGAGGCAGGCAGAGGCAGATTGTCCCTGTAGAGATCATGGCCCTCTTTCTAGTTTATAATTTTCAGAAGTTTCTCCAAGGGGGATTTGTTCTGTGATATACTTGGGGACACTTTTCCCTAGTAACCACAAGAACATAGCTCAGCCAATGGAGGCTGGGCCTATCCTGTGGGTCTGAGAGCATGCAGGATTACTGGGCATGCACTATGACCTATCAACCTTGGCTTCCCTGCCAGTTACCTTCATGGTCACTCTCTTAACATGGAAGACCCTCATCCAAGTGGGTAAAGTACAATAAACTTGATCAATTCCTTCTCTTGGGGAAGCCCCATGTTAAGTAGAAAAAACATGGGTTGGGGTGGGGCTTTGGAACAGCTGGAGTGGAATATCCATTTGCCAATTCCTCATTGTCTCAGAGTAACCTCAGCTTCCACCTCTTTATTCCAAAGCTTATTTGGAATTAAGTATCACCCAAAGTGGAGTATGCTCTTCTGAGTCCATTTAGGACATAGAAGAACAAAGGTTAGTACTGCATTATTGCCAGCCCTAGTTCAGCTTTGGTGTGAGCTGCTACTCCCTCCCCACACTTTGCTTCCTCTACTCTTAGCTCTAATAATCTGATACACTGTTGAAAGACAGGGTTGTATGCTAGGTGACCAAGACTACTTGATCCAGCTTGGTTGAGAAGGACACTTGTTGCTCCCCCACCATAAAATCTGTAGAGCTGAAAGAAGCTATCCTCTCCTGGCTTTTGCAAATATCTATCTTTATTATCCCTTATCTCCTTCTCCATGGCTGTGCTTTCATTTTCACATCCAGTTCTCCATCCTCTGTTTTTGGTCGTTGCTTTTGTTATTTATTTATTTATTTATTTATTTATTTATTTATTTATTTAAGATACTTAGATTACATAAAAGTTAAATTAAAAAAAATAGGGGATTCCCATATTCCTCACTCCCTTCCACTCCCACACTTTCCCACATTAACAACATCCTTCATTTGTATGGTACATTTGTTACAGTTGATGAACACATTTTGGAGCGTTGCCACTAAGTGTGGATTATAGTTTACATTATAGTTTAAACTCTCTCCCACACAATTTTGTAAGTTATGACAAAATATATCTGTATCTGTCTTTACCATATGGTCCAGCAACCCCACTGCTGGGTATATGTCCAGAAGGATTGAAAGGAGGGACATGAACAGATATGTGCACACCAATGTCATCTTCGGTTTAATAGTCTCTTCAATAACAATCAATATCACACTAACCTCAGAATCAGTTGAATAGCCTGAGTTCACTGAGTTTGCTTGGTTCTACTAGCAAACTTTATGATTTAAATTTATCTTTAAATTTTGATATTATTTTCTATGAATGTGCTTTTTCTAATTATTTCACACCACTTAGATCATACAATATTTGTCCTTTTGTGTCTGACATTTCACTCAATATGATGAATACAGATTACCAGGGACATAGGTGGGGGTAGTGAATGGGGAATTAATGCTTAAATTGTACAGAGTTTCTATTTGCGGTGATGGAAAAGATTTAATAATAGATGTTGGTGATGATGGCACAATATTATTAACATAATTAACATAATTAAATCATATATTTGAATATGGCTAAAAGGGGAAATATTAGGTAGTATATATGTTCCTAGAATAAAAGGAAAAATGACTGTACAATGCAAACTGGGAACCCTATTTTAAATTATTGAATATAGTTAACAGTACAATAATAATAGTATCTTTCTTCAATTGCAATGATTCTAGTACATTAATGCAAGGTTTCAATAATATTCAGGTATGTGGAAACTGTGTTTTCTGCATGATTTTTCTCTATACCAACAACTTCTCTAATAAAAAATGGAATTTATTGGAATATGTGCTGGAATTATAACTTCAGCACCCTTCCATTGACAGTGTGTTTGGGCACTTTAAGATATGGAAACACTTCCAGGGCAATCTTAGCGTCTACATCCTTTACCTTGGCTGAAGGCATGTAGAGCAGGCTTGTATTGAGTTCCTAGGAAGAGCATTTATAGGAAACTATACATGATATCTACACTACAGTTGGGAGGAAATAAATGGATATTTAAATATGAATATGTGAATAGATAAAGGATTAAAGCAAAATGATGTTTCATATTATTTGAAAAGAGAGCAAATCCAGGTCTTTCTTTTAAGTAGCATCAGGTTCTTGAGATGGCCTTGGGAAGAATTTTATATGCCCTTGAGTAATTTTTCTAACTCACAAATGAGTAACTCATGTTATGAGTTAGCTCTTGTGATTTCCTAGGATACACCAGAGAGTGAAAGAAGGCCCCTGACTGTGGACTGAACACACCAGCACACTCAGTTACTTTGGGTCCTGGGAACTAGCTTGCTCCCTCTCTCTCCTTGCTGTGCCTTCAATAGGGATGGTCTCACCACCACACTTGTTTTTTCTATTTGTTTTTTTTTTCAAATTTGTAATTTTAAGTCATCACACTTGATATAACATAATATTCCTTTAAAGGAGTTTCTTGTTTTTCTTCTTTATTGCTATTGTGTTTTTTCAATTTTAGTGGTATTCTGGACTAAATCTTTATATCTTTTGTTGTCCTTTTTGACAACTAATATGCCTGCTCTATGAGATTAGTAGTCAACTAATGATAGGACAAAGATTTCCTTAACTACCTGGAATCAATAAATTTCCTAATCATTGCTGGAATACTCTGAATTTGTGTTGGTATAATCCATCAACACTCAGCCAGGCAATGGAAACCTTTGCCTTAACCTAACTTTATCTTTTTCCTGGGCCAAAACTTTCAACAATGGCTCAGAGCTTGCTGCTGTTTAATAATTTCCTGATTAGTCATCTAGCTCATTCTACAATCACAGACATCTTTCAAAGCTCTTAAAAACCCTCAATTTCCAAATGATCCCCCATCATTCCTTTTATTCTATTTTGTTTTCCTGTATATTGTCCCAAATATTATTCACCATGTTAAGGGTCCATGATGCTAACTAATTGCTTCTGATTTTTATCCATAAGAACAACCAAGGAAAAGATTATTCACAATAAGTGAGCTTACAGTAGGAAGAAAAGAAATTTCTTGGAATATTCCACAAGGGCTTCACCAATCCTGACTGTAGCTCTTCCAGGGCCTCTTCACTCTTAATATTCCCCTGCATTTTCCTATAATCAGGATTGTACTAAAGCATACTAATTTCTTTGTAATATTCAAAACACTAAGGTCATTCACAATGACCTGTGATTTTCTGGAAATAGAGGTCACAAGTTTCTTGCTAAAGTGTTCATGAAATAACCTTTTTGCCACAGTCCCTGACTCTTTCCTTCATGCAGAATAGAATGGTCACTGAAGTTCAGGGAATCATGACAGCTGAGATTAATAGTTGGAAAAAAGATTGATTTCTAATCATGGATGTGAGTGTGGACATCTTGGTTATGATGGAGCCACACTATCCTCCATACTGAAACTCAGTTATGGACCTTCAAAACTCAAGTTCTCAACAATATTGAAGGTAAATGTGCACATAGCATACTATACATTCTGTAGAGAGGTGGCTTTAGCCAAGACATTCTTACTTACATCATGATAGTGAGGGAAATTTATTTCCATATACTAGAAATAATGAGAAACATAACTGTCTGCAGGTTTTCTAAAAAAGAAAATCTAAAGGGAGTTCTTCCCTCTTAATAGAAATGATATCAGAAAGAAACTCAGACCCTGAAATAAAGTTATGGGTCTCTGACTTGTATCACATAAATTTTACCAGAAACAACTATTATCTATCTATCTATCTATCTATCTATCTATCTATCTATCTATCTATCTATCTATCTATCTATCCTTCCATCCATCCATTTATCTATCTGTCTGTCTGTCTGTCTATCATAGCTACATATCATCTATCTATCTATCAAATATGATAGTAAGTGATGAGCTTGGGCAGGTATTCAAACACTGTCACATGGGTACCTTGCTTCCTAACACAGAGAACCTATTTTGAGAAGTAGGGGAAAAGAAAATGGTTCACTCTTTACTCCTCATGCTCTCTTTTCCTCATGCTTCTGTCCTCAGCTCCCTTTTTCTGGAAAAAGTTTCAGAGGGAGCCTCACTCCACACACAAGCATACATATACTTTAAAATTTATATGTATGCATACATTTTATATTTAAATATGCACATATATACTGTATATATTTATATTAATCTTAGCAATGTGCAGCATTCCCAAATATTACCAGCTTGTTACAAGAAATTAATCTTCTTAAACAAGTCAAGCCAGCCCACATTCCTCTTTCTGTGAAAAAGCCAACAATATATCAAGTATATATTCAACATTGTGAGCTACAGCCCCATTTCTAATTATAATGTTAACCACAAAACCAACACAGGTATTAAAATTACAAGTTAATGTATTGCCTCACAGACTGAAAAGGAAATAATAATTTGCTTTTACATATGCCTCAAACTATACAAAATAAAGAAATTAGGGTCATTCTAATCATGCTGCTAAAAATCTTAAATGCAAAAAAAAATAAAAATTTATTCATTGGATGTCTGCTGGTTAAAAGTCTTATAATTTTTGTTGTTATATAATCTACTGTAGTTATGAATTATGTATAACATATTTAAATACTAATCAAAACTTTAATACACTACATTGCATACTTAAGTAATTTAATAACTTGTATGTTACACATAAATGTATTTTATTATATGTATATCATAACATTTTTCATATTTCAGTAAAATAATGGAAACTAAAATAGAAAGCACATCAAATATGTTTTGTAACAAATTAAAAAAGATAAAATACATTTCAAAAGGTGTTGTATTCCTCCCTGGAGGAGCTGGATACTCTCCTGGGGCCTGATGCATAAACCTTAAAATATACTGCCCAAGGAGTGTTGTGTTCCTTCCTGGGGAGGCTGGCCCCTTCCTCAGGAATTAGCAAAATGCTCCCAAGTTGGCATCTATAGTATCAAATTCATTAATCCTAAACACAGTCAACCATAACTCTAATATCAGTTGCTAATTGAACACTTCCCAGCTAAAAGCTAAATATTGATAAGTGTATATATAAAACTGCTCTATGTATTCATCATTCTGTAACTTTGTTCATCATTAATTTAATCTTTTAATTGATTATGTTATTCATGTTTTTCACTCTAATTGTCAGTATAAGTTTATTAAACTAAATATACATATTAACATTTATCTTGTATCTTTCCAGGACTCTAGCCAACAATAAGCCAAGTATATCAGTGTATCTCCTGTTTTGGTAATCATGTGAATGTATGTATACATATTATAAAAGATTGGAATATAACAGTTAAACCCCTGTTTATAAACAATCCTTCACTTATTTTATATTCTTTCAATTATTAACAAAAATACATTAACTAAATATCAATGAAAGTTCCTGCCACCAGAAATGTTCAATACACACACCATGTATCAATATCATGTCTTTAAGGCTTTATGCCTTACTCGTTCTTCCTTCCCAAAAGCATGTATTTACCCTCATGGCAGCCCCCTCAAAAACACTTTTAACACAACTCTATAAACATCTCCAACATTCTCTTACCCAAGCAATTAACACCAAGTGTCAAGCTATTGTAGAAAGAAAGCAATCACTTACAAAAATTAATGTTGCAAAAACAAAAAGGGGGAGATGGAGGAGAATCTGCTAAAGACAAACTATCTAAAGCATTGCTTACCTTAAATTTTCTTAATAGACAACAAATATCTAATACCATAGCAGCAGTAAGTCAATGGGAGTTTAATAAAAGAATGAAAATTCTTTTTGTATTACTCCTTTGCCTTATAATAATAGTGAGCAGGATTGGGAAGAAGTAAAAAATCATTTGATTGGGTATAAGCATAATATTTCTTTAGATATTTTAGAATTGCAAAAGAAAGCATTGAGCATGCCTCAGAATGAAACAGATGTAGGCCATTTTACATCAGCATATACCATGCAGAACTGTGTGGGAGAGAGGGTGGTCTATGATGTGAAATGTGGTCTATGCTTGGTGGCAAAGCCCAGGATGTGTATATCCATTGCGGGTGATGTCTCACACTGATGAAGGATGTTGGTGTGGGATGTTGTGGGAGGTGTGGGAGGTGGGGAACATGGGAATCCCTGTAATTTCTGAGTAATAATTAGGTAATCTAAGCACCTTTAAATATATATATATATAAAATAACATTTATATAAGAAAATGCACATATATACATTTGTATTTATATATCATTTTACAAATATTGGTATGTACTGTGAAAAATCTTGATTT
>JAQZBX010013590.1:0-39632 GCA_029593785.1 Cabassous unicinctus
CATTGTAGATCATAGGAAATTTGGAAAATAAAGAGATATTTAAGGAAAAAAAACTCTTGTAATCTCGTCTACCCAGGATGGCCATTGTTAACATTTGGAACATATTTTATCCTTTTTGTATGCATATGTACATAATTTTAAAATAAAATTGGAATTGGGCTATCTTTTCTGTTTTGTAAACTTTTTTTACTTAACATTTTTCACATGTTATTAAATGTTCCTCTAAAGCAAGGTTTCTCACCCTTGGTGTACTGACATTTTGGGCCAAATAATTCTTTGTTGAAGGGCTGTCCTATGCATTGCAGGTGGATTTGCAGCTTTCCTGGCCTCTACCAAGTATATAGCATCCTCCCAGTTATGACAACCAAAAATGTCTCCAGACATTGTCAAATGCTTCTTGAAAGGGGCAAAATCACTCTGATTTAGTACCACTGTACCCATAGCAACAATTTTCAAGAAATTCATTACACTCTTCAAAACTGAGGACCTCAAAGAACTTTTGTTTATGTGAGTCATATCTATCAATTTTTATATTAGAATTTATCCCTCCGCCCCAGATGGTTCCCTCGCCTGTCTGCTGGTTGTCTGCTCATTGTCTCTACTTATCTTCTTTAGGAGGCACCGGGAACCGAACCCGGGACCTCCCGTGTGGGAAGCCGGTGCCCAACTGCTTGAGCCACATCTGCTCCCTACATTAGAATTTTAAACTGAGAAAGTTTAAAAATTTAAATAAATAAATTTAATAAAATAATAAACTATAGTACCATAACATTTTAATGAAAAATTACTACATTTTACAAAAATAAAAAAGAATAGAAGAGTGGTAGTGTTACATTTTCTCTTTATGTCTGTCTTAATAGAAGACAGACATTTTTTAAGTCAGTTGTTTGTCTGTTTATTTTCAAGATATAGGATTTCTTTATATTTGCTGGATATTAGGCTCCTATCAGATATATGGTTACCAAGTATTTTCTGCCATTGGGTAGGCTCTATTTTCTCTTTCTTTACAAACTCTTTTGAGGTGCAAAAACTTTTCATTTTGAGGATGTCCCATTTATCTACTTTTTCTTTCACTGCTCATGCTTTGGGTGTGAAGTTCATGAAACCATTTTGTAATACAAGGTCCTGTAGATACTTCTCTACATTATTGTCCAAGGTCTTTATGGTCTTGGCTCTTATATTTAGATCATTGATTCATCTTGAGTTGATTTTCATATAAGGTGTGAGATGGTGTTCCTCTCTCATTCTTCTGTATATGGATAACCAGTTCTCCAAGCACGATTTGTTGAAAAGGCCATTCTCTCCCAGTTGAGTGTGCTTTGTGACCTTGTTGAATATCAGATGACTGCATATGCAAGGATCTATATTGGAACTCTCATCTCAGTTCCATTGTTCAGTAGGTCTATCATTTGCCAGTACCATGCTGTTTTAACCACTGTTCTTTGTAGTATGTTCTAAGGTAAGGTAGTGTGATTCCTCAAATTTCATTTTTCTTTTTCAATATGCCTTTGGTGATTTGGGGCCTTTTGTCCCTCCAAATAAATTCCATAGTTACTTTTTCCAATTTGGTAAAAAACAATTTGATTTTTATTGGAATTGCATTAAATCTGTAGATCAGTTTGGGTAGGATAGACATTTTAATGATGATTACACTTCCCATCCATGAACAGGGAATATTCTTCCATTTATTTAAGTCTTTTATTTCCTTTAAAAGTGTTGTGTAGTTTTCTGTGTATGAGTCATTTACATCTTTAGTTAAATTTACTGCTAGGTAATTGATTCTTTTAGTTGCTATTTTAAATGGGATTTTTTCTTGATTTCCTCCTCAGATTACTCATTATTGGTGTACAAAAATGCTAATGATTTTTGCATATTGATCTTCTAACCTGTGACTTTACTGAACTCAATCATAAGTTCTAGAAGCTTTGTTGTAGATTTTTCAGGATTTTCTATGTATAGGATCCTGTTGTCTGCAAAAAGTGAGTTTCTGACTTGTTCCTTTTCAATTTGGATTCGTTTTACATATTTTTCTTGCCTAAGTGCTTAAGCTTGTACTTCTAACACAATGTTAAATAGGAGTGATGATAGTGGGCATCCTTTTCTTGTTGCCCAACTTAGAGGGAAATCTTTGAGGATTTCACATTGTATATTAGGTTAGCCATGGGTTTTTCATATATACCCTTTATCATGTTGAGATTTACCTAGGCAGGGTTGACTTTGCAGATGGGCAGATTCCTGCTGATTAGAAGCCTGTCTGTCCCTGCCCTCTTTCTATTCTCATTGCTTTTTCTCCCAGGTACAGCAGGAAGAGATAACCTGTGTAATTAGATCCCCCCTCACCTCTCCTAGTCAGGTTGAGTTCTCTGAAATTCAATGGGGATCATGGTGTCTGAACTCACTGCCGAGAAATCACTCTCAATCCTCTTCCAGACCTCCCATTCCTCCCAGGGGACCCTAAAGAGGCCCTTGGAAGATTATTGTTTCCTACTGCTCACTTCCCTTAGGGAAGTTGGAATTTTGACAGTTTTCAGCACCAGAGCAATCAGTTGTCTGACTCTTCCCTTTCCAAGTCCAAGTTTGTCTCTCCCAGGTTGGCTAGGTAAATCAGGCTGCCTTACCAGATTCATCTCTTCACTTCCCAGAGTCACCTCTTGCAAGCTGGTATGCTTCCTAAAGTTCAAAGGTCATCCAGGGTACCAAACCCACAGAAAGGAAACCCCTTTTCCACCCTTCACCAGAACCTCTTACTCCCAGAGAATGCACCCTCTCACTTAGTGGCTGGTGGGAGTCACAGGGTTTGCAGCAGATTTTTGTTTTGAGGGTGGGGCTTAGCCACTAGCTGTTTCCAGCCACTAGGGTAAGAAACTCATGGTGTTCCCTTGGGCTTTTATCTCTTTGTCTCATTCCCTCCAGATCAATGCCCTGAAGCCTCCTGCTCTGTGGGTTCCCCAAACAGCTCACTCAGGTAGAATCTTTTCCCTTCTCAGACATTTTTTGTGAGAAAGCTGGTGAGAGCCCACTTAAATCAATGCCATCTTGCTCTTTCACATATCAAATTTTAAAGCCTGGCTTCCACTCTAGATCCTGAGCTTTGTGATGGCAATAAATAAAAATATCTGGATGATTCTAGTACTGAGCAGAATGTCTGACATAAAACAATTGCTCAATAAATAGTGTTAACTGAAAGAATTATTTGAATCCTTCTATCTGTATTGCTATTAAGTCAACCAAAATTTACTTGATATTTGAAATACTTTATTATGACCTTATATAAAACTTAGTAATATGACATAACTGTGTAAATATGGTACTTCCTTAGTAGAGTCCATAAATTCTGTGTCATGTCTCTTAATCATTTTATGCCTCAATAACCAAAATCACATACTGGATTAAATCAAATATCGAGTAACATGTAGTTAACCATTATTATACACAATATCATTCCACAGTGTCTTCTTGAGTGCTTATCTTCTTCTGGTCACTAAATGGAGATGTGATGGTGAACTTGTCCTCAGGTAGATCACACACTAGCAAAAGAGAGAGAAAAGATTTGTAGCCAATACAGTGCCACATATTATGTTGCCATGTAAGAAAAAGAAAAGCAGGCATTATTGAAGGGCAAAAGAACTATCTGAAGAAGAGGAGATTTTTGAGAAAGAAGTAAAATTTAGCCAGTAATATGAGGAAAGATAGAAAAGAAACATTTCATGGAAAAGAATTATAGTGGACAAAAATACCAGGAAGTAAAAAGCATATTGTATGTCTTTAAGTAGTTCTGCAAGGCTGGAGCTTAGAGCGAGCATGTGATAGTGTTCAGAAATTCAGAAATAGTCAGAGAATGAGAATCATAAAATGTTATTTGACATCATCCTATAATAAATAAGCTCATCAACAATTTGAATTAAAGAAGAACTATTGTAGCTTTTGCTTATTTTAATAGAAAATTTATACTTCACTTCTAAGGAAAGAAAGAGAGATGCTATTGCACTTAGAAGACTTCAAAGTTATTGGTGATATTCTGTATCTTAAGTTGAATGGTAGTGACATGGATATTTAATTATCATTATCATCTATATATGTACATGGCAAATATGGATAAGCAAATTAGAAATGCAGATAAATAAGGCTTATTGACTGCATGGAAATATCTCATACACTGCCCAATGTGACCATTATGAAATATAAAGTTATTAACCAAAAAGGATTAAAAGAATGGGAGAAAGATTTTTTTTTGGAAATGAGTTACAGATGAAGGATGATAACAAAATCAAAATGAAAGTAAGCCCCAATGAGTTTAACAAGCTAGTCTAAACTTTAAATGGAAACTCAATGGGATAGAAAAATTAAAAACCTTTTTGAAAGAGAACATAGAAGTGGAAGAACCTGTTGTAACCTACTATGGAGACATCCTATAATTACAACTCAAGATGTGTGGCATCAGGGCATGCATAGGAATATAAGCCAATGGAAAGAAGAAAGCCCTGAAATAGGACCACCCATCCATGATTTATGACCAGATTGGCACTGCAGATCAGTGGAGCAAGGACAAAATACTTAGTCCTGGGACATTTAGGTATGCATATAAAATTTAATTGCACATCTGTCTCAATATTATACAATAAATTACAAGGTTAATTACACACAGAAAATTGAGGGAAAGAATATAGAGATATTACAAAGTAATATTGTTATTTATCATATGTTGTTTTTTCTTAAACAAAACACAGAAATTAATAGCAACCATGAATAAGATTGAGAAATTTATGACAGAAAAATTAAAAAGATCTCATTAATGAAAGAGAATGTAAAGAAAGTTAAGGAGATACTAACTGGTTAGAGCAGACTTTAACAACATAAACAAATGACAATGGAGTTGTGTCCAGCATATGTTAACACCTTTTATAAATCAGTACAAACATACAATCCTATATGAAAATTGGGCAAGATAATTGAATACTTCATAACAGAAGTCAGTTAGTAAAAGAAAGGTGCTCAGAATAGAATCTAAATTATATCTAAAAGGTGATACAAGTACATACCTACATACAAGATTTACCAGAATTTTAAAAACTGACAACATGATGTGCAAAAATGATGTGAAGTAATACATACTATTATTGGAACAACAAAATGGTGTAATTGTTTAGGAGTCATTTTGGCATTTTGTAACAAAGCTGAATATCTGCATACAGTATGGCCTAACAATTATGTCAATAACTTCCCTAGAAATGTCTGGGCATGTGTGCACAATGATACATGCAAGACTATATGTATACAGGGGAATTGTGGGAAGATGGTGGAGTAGAAAACTCCAGGAATCAGCCCCTCACCCAGAAAAATTAACTATTAAATACTGAGGGACTGGTTGAATCAACTATTTGAAAATTCTGGAATCCAGTGGAACACTGTGCAGCAACCAGGAAAGAGCTGGAGGAAGATGTGTCTGTTGGAATCTCCCTTCTCTTTTGGGTGTCCTTGTTCCCCGTTTCTTGTTTCAATCATTTTCTCTCTGTCTGAATTTCATTCTCTTCTAAAGGACTCCTGTAAGAGGATTAGGAGCCAAGCTGAATGAGGTGAGTCACATCCTAACTTAAGATCTGCCTCACCAAGAACTTATACCCACAGGAATGGATTAACATGAATAACTTATTTTTATGGGGTACATATAGCTTCAAATCATTAGACTCATCTTCCAATTTTTGGAAGAGTTTAACTGGATTGGTTTTAATTTTTCTTGAAATATTTGGTAAAATTCCCCCATGAAGTATGGTCCTGGGTTTTCTTTGTTGGGAAGTTTTTGATGACTCATCTCTTTACCAGTTATTGATTAGTTGACATCTTCTATATCTTCTTGAGTCAATCTGGGTAGTTTGTGTGTTGCTAGGAATTTGTTGATTTAATCTAGCTTATCTAATTTGTTGGTGTACAGTTTTCCACAGTATCTTCTTAAAGTACTTTTCATTTCAGTGGGGTAATAAAAAGGGACTGCAATAAGTCCCTCTTGATTTCTGTAGTTTGTTTTGCCCTAACTCATTTTTGTCAGTATAGCTAAAAGTTTATCAAATTTATTGATATGTTGGTTGATGACATATATTGTTTTTTCATCTCCATTTAATTTATCTCCCTTTCAAGCTTTGTTATTTCTTCCTTCTGCTCCTTTTAGGTTTAGTTTGCCCATCTTTTACTAGTTCTTCCAGTTTTGAGGATAGCTCTCTATTCTGATATCTTTCTTCTTTTTTCTTACCATTTAAAAATTCTTTTATTAGAGAAGTTGTGAGCTTACAAAACAATCATGCATAATATGCAGAATTCCCATATATCACCCATACACCAACAACTTACACTGTTGTGAAACATTTTTAATGGGGAAGTGGGGCATATGGGAATCCCTATACTTTTTGACAGTTATGTAATTTAAGTATCTGTAAAAAGGTTTAAAAATTTTAAAAAGAGACAAAGAAAAAAAATGATTAGACTATTACCACTAACTATGGTCCATAGTGTACCTTTGGATATTTTTTTTCATACACTTGCTTTCCTTAACACTATATATTAGTATTGTACATTTTTTATAGTTCAGGAGAGAACACTCTCATATTTGTGCTGTTAACCACAATCCATCTTCCACCACATGATTCACTGTATTATACAGTCCCATGGTTGTACTTCTATCCAAAGTGTACACTCAGTGGCTCTCACTTTCATCACACAGTTGTGCAATCATTGCCTCAGTAAACCTTTGAACTTTTTCCTTAGTCCAAAAGAAAAAATCCTATACACCCCATTATTGAGCCTTAGCATTGATATAGCACCTTCTTTGACATTGGTGCAAGAATATGACAATATTGCTCTTAACTATAGTAAAAGAGCTATATTAATTGTATTTTTACCTTGCATCACTATACTCTTGATACCTTATAATACTGATGCAGACTTGTTCTAGTTGATAGAAGAAGATTCTTATATTTGTATTATTAACCACAGTCCTCACCATTTAACAGGTTCACTATGTTATTCAGTCCCTAGAATATTCACTAGCTTTCTTTCAATTGATATTTATATACCTAGACTATACATTTCAGCCATAATCCCTCTTTTTTTTAAGTTTATTGAAGCATATCACTTATACATGAACATACATAAACAATAACTGTATAGCAATGGTTGTGACCTTACAAAACAAACGTACATAACATCATACCTCACCCTACCACAAATAACTTGCATTGTTAAACATTTTTAACTAATGATTAAAGAGCATCCTCAAAATATTACTACTAACCAAAGCATTTTCCCCCAACACACTCTATTATTATTTTAATATCATTTATACATGAACATACATAAATAAGTATATAGTAAAAGTTACGAACTTACACAGCAAACTTTCATAACATCCTACAAGGTTCCCATACATCAACCCTCTACCAACACCTTGCATTATCATGAGACATTTATTATGAGTTATAAAAGAATATGCTTGAATTCTTTACTGCTAATTACAGTCCTTATATTACATTTGATGTTTTTTCCCCCAACCTACCTTATTATTATTTTTTAAATATATTTTTATGACTGAAATTGTAAACTTTCAAAACAATCATGAACATGTGCAGAATTCCCAAACAACACCCCTCTATCAACACACCACACCATGGTGGAACAATTGTTACAGATTATGAGATAATATCATCTGATTATTACCAGGTCCATAGCGTACATTTGGCATACATTTTCCATACTCTTTGATGATCAATACAGTATATCTTTGGCATAGATGCAAGAATATTACATTATTACTGTAAACTACAGTCCATAGGTCACACCAGTTGTATTTTTCCATGCCTCTCCACATTCCCACCACCCTGTAGCAGTGATGTACATCTGCTCTAGCTCACAAAGGACACTCTTGCATCTGTACCATCAGCCACAATTCTCATCCACCTCTGGGTTTACTGTGCTATTCAGACCCTAGGTTATTCTCTAGCTTTCTGTCAACTGGCATTTACATCCCTAGACAACCATTTTCAGCAACATCCCCATTTATAAACCAGCTGTTACTCACTATAATGTGTTACCATCAACTCTGTACATTTTCACACTTTTACAGTAAAGCTAATTGAAACTTCTACATGCATTAATTATCAGTAGTCCATCTTGTCCTCCTCTTATCTCTTTTAAGAATCTTTTAAGATATTTTCCTACCTTTTCTTCTAGAAGCTTTATGTTGCTTGATTTTATATTTAGGTTTTTTATTCATTTTGAGTTAATTTTTTTATAAGGTGTGAGACAGGGGTCCTCTTCCCTTTTTTTTTGCTATGGATATCCAGTTTTCTCAGCACCATTTGTTGAATGGACAGTGCTGCCTGAGCTGCATGGGTTTGACAAGCTAGTCAAAAATCACTTCACCATAGATGTGAAGGTCTGTTTCTGAACCATCTATTCAGTTCTATTGGTCTTTGTGCCTGTCTTTATGCCAGTACATACTGTTTTTACCACTGTAGCTTGGTAATAGGATTTAAAGTCCAGAATTGAAAGTCCTCCAACTTCACTTTTGTTTTTTAAGATGTTACTTAACATCTTAAACATCTTCTATTCAGGACCCCTTACCCTTCCAAATAAATTTGATAATGTTTTCCATTTATTTAAAAAATGCTGGTGGAATTTTTATCAGGATTCCATTGAATCTGTATATCAATTTGAGTAGAAATGACATTTTAATGATATTTAGTCTTCCAATCTGTGAGCATGGAATGTTCTTCCAATTATTTAGGACATTTTTAAATTTCTTTTAACAATGAGTTGTAGTTTTCTGAATACAAGTGCTTTACAACTTTGGTTAAGTTTATTCCTAAATATTTGGGTTTTATCTGTCACATTTTATTTTCACTACTCTTTTGACATTTTTATTTACTTTTATTGATATAATCTTCATTTGTAGACTCTTTTCCAGGCCTCTCTCTCCTGTCTTTTCTTTTCAGGCTGTATTACATCCTTTAGAAGTTCCTGCAAAGCAGGTCTCTTGGTTACAAACTCTCTCAGTTTCTGTTTATCTGTGAATATTCTAAACTCACCCTGATTTTTGAAAGACAATCTTGTCGGATATAAGACCCTTGGCTGGAAGTTTTTCTCTTGCAGTATCTTAAATATAGCATACCATTGTCTTCTTGCCCCCATGGATTCTGGTAAGAAATCAGCAATTAATCTTATTGGGTATCACTTATATGTTATGCATTGCTTTTCTCTTGCTGCTCTCAGAATTCTCTCTTTGTCTTTTCATTTGACATTCTGATCAGGATGTGTCTTGGAGTTGGTCTATTTGGATTTTTTCAGCTGGTAGAACATTGTGCTTCTTGGACATGGATATCTATGTTCTTCAATAGGACTGGGAAATTTTCTACCATTATTTCTTCAAATATTCCTTCTGCCACTGTTCCCTTTTCTTCTCCTTCTGGAACACCCATGACATATATGTTTGCACATCTCTTGCTGTTATTTAGTTCCATCAGAGCTTGTTCAAGTTTTTCCAAACTTTTCTTCATCTGTTATTTTGTATGTTCACTTTCAGAGGCATTTCTTCAAGCTCAGCAATCCTTTCTTCTGCCTCCCCAAATGTGCTATTATATGATTCCAGGGTATTTTCAATTTCATTTATTGCACCTTTGATTCCCATAAGATCTGCTATTTTTCTATGTATGCTTTGAAATTCTTCTTTGTGCTCTTCTGGTGTCTTCTTAATATACTTAATTTCTTTAGCCATATCACTGAATTTATTAAGGAGATTTGATTGAACATCTATGATTAGTTGTCTCAACTTCTTTATGTCATCTGGAGGCTTGTTTTTTCTTTTAACTAGGCCATATCTTCTTTTTTCTTGGTGTGGATTGTAATTTTTTGTTGGTGTCTTGGCATCTTGCTTACTATTTATTCTGTGTGCAGGTTTTCTCTTTGGTTTAAGTCTTCCTGCTCTTTCTCTCCTACTGGATGTGTAGTAGGAGCCAAGGATGTAGTTTGATTATAAGCTGTGGTGGCTCAAACTGCCTTCAGTGCCCCAAGAACTGATGAAGCTTCTCCCAACTTTCTCCTTTTCCAGAGATAGGGACAGAGCCACAGCTGTGTGGAATTATCCAAGTCATGCAGGCCTAGACTGTAGTTGCCCAGAAAGACTATTGAAACTTCATATCCCTTTCTGCCCTGCCTGGGGCAAGGATGAAGCTGCATATGTGGGCAGCAATCTATGCAGTGCTGGTCCAAGATGACCACAGTTTCACTAGTACACTTCCAATTATATAGTCTGTGCCAGCCAAATGTACCTGCAGGTAGCTGGAAAGGCTATTGCAGTACCCACCAGCTTCCTCCCTGCTTGAGGTTGGTGAAAGCTTAGGCTAGGGCTGCAGGCCAATCTGGGTGAAAGAAATTGGTCCCTACCATCACCATGATTTTCAGTCAGCCTAGCTTCCCCTCATGCCTGGGGTGGAGGCAAAATGGCAGCACCTGGCCTCCTTCTGACTTGGAGAAGTTGAAAGTTCAGCTGTTCTTAGGGTTATATTTTAGCCAGCTGAACTGACTAATCAGTAGCTGACATGGTGGCCAACTGTCTCTTCCTCCCATTTTTGCAAAATGGACCTCCAATTCCTGTCACAGATTAGCTACTGGTGTGACTTGCACTGCCAATGTAGGATGATCACCAGCCTCCATGGCATGGCCTGTTATTTCCTGGAGAGGCTGGTGGAGCTCCCCCCAGCTTCCTCACTGTCCAAGTTGGGCTTGGGGCTTAGGCTAGAGTGGCAATCTGATCTAGATGTAAAGAAGCTTGTCCCTACCAGCACTGTGATTTTCAGTCAGCCCCACTTACCCTTGTGTCAGGCATGGAGTTAAGATGGTGGCTAGTGGCCTGTTTATTACTTGGACAGTTTCAAACTTTAGCTGTTCTTAGGAGTATACTTTAGACTGCTGAATTTACTAATCAGTAGCTGAAGTCGGTGCCCAACCATGTCTTCCTTCCCCGGTTTTGGGAAGTGAAGCTTCCAATTCCAGCCATGGAACAGTTCCCAAGGAGGCATGTGCCTCCAGTGGAGGATGGGCACCAGCCTCTGTGGTGTAGAATGTTCTACTTATGAATCTTCTCTGCAGATGGGCAGTTTCCTCCTTCTACTCTTTCAAGGATGCTGCAGGATGCACTTCCAGTCTCCCAGTGCCCCCAAACAAGTCCTTTAGTTAGCTCTGTGTGATTCCTATCTGCCCTGTAGCAGGAGCTGATTCTAGGAACACCTTACTCTGCCACCATCTTGCTGGTTGTTCTCCCTCTTTCTTTTTTTTAATGTTGGTATTCAGAGCTATAAATTTCTCTCTCAGCACTACCTTTGCTGAATTCCTAAAGTTTTGGTACATTGTATTATCATTTTCTTTTACCTCAAGATATTTCCTAATTTTGCTTGTGATTTCCTGTTTCACCTGTTGGTTGTTGAATAGTACAATTAATTTCCACATATTTGTGAGTTTTCCATTTCTACCTTTGTTATTGATTTCTAGCTTCATTTCATTATGGTCACAGAATGCACATTCTATACTTTCAGTATTTGTATTCATTGAGACTTGTTTTCTGACTTAATACATGGTCTATCTTTAAAAATGATCCATGTGCACTTGAGAATGTATATTCTGTTGGTTGAAATGTTCTATGCATGCCCAGTAGATCTAGTTGATTTAGAGTATCATTCAAGTTTTCTATTTCCTCATTCGTCTTCAGTCAAAATATTCTGTCCATTATTGAAAGTGGTGTGTTAAAGTCTCCTAATCTTAATGTAGAACCATCATTTCTCCCTTCAAATCTGTATTCTTTGTCATATATTTTGGTGCCTTGCTCTTAGGTGCACATATATTTATTATTAAATCTTCCTGCAGTGTTGACACCTTTATCTGTATATAATAGCCATCTTTGTCTCTTGTAACAGTTTTAGACTTAAAATCTATTTTATCATATTATTATAGCAAATTCAGTTCTCTTTTGTTTTATACTTGTATAATATGTTTTTTCTATCCTTTCACTTCCAACCCATTTATATCTTTTAATTATAAGGTGAGTCTTTGTTAAACAGCATATAGTTGGGACATGCTATTTTATCCATTTTGCCAATCTCTGCCTTTTGACTGGAGGGTTTAATCCATTTACATTTAAACTGACTATTGATAATGCAGGACATTCTTCTGCCATTTAGCTATTTAGTCTTTGTAAGTCTTATGCCTATTTTGTCCCTCAGTTCTTCCATTAAATGTCTACTTTCATATATGAATTTCATATTCATTTGATTTTTTTGTATTATACCATAATAAGTACCTTCTCATTTCTTTCTGGGTTTATTTTTCATGTATTTTCCTGTGGTTACGATGGGTGAAAATGTACCACCCTAAATATATAATAGTCATATTTGATCATATTTGATCTGATATGAATTTGACTTCCACAGTATACAGATACAGTGTTCCTATACCCCTCCATTCCCCTACCAATTTTTGTACTTGTTAAAACTTATACCATTGTACATTTTAAAATTAAAAACATAGATTTATCATTGCTTTATTTACATTTGCATTTTAACAACTTTAGTGTATGAAGAGGAGTTACATACTAAAATATACAAAGCAATAATACTCTCATTTATAATTATCCTATTTAGTTTGCTTTATCTGATGACTTTATTTCTTTATGCCACTTTGAACTATTGTCTGGTTACCTTTCCTTTCAGTCTGTATAACTCCCTTTAGCAGTTCTAGTGGTAAAAAACTTCCTCAGGTTTTGTCTGTCTGAGAATGTCATAATCTTTCCTTCATTTATGAAAGAAAGTCTTTCCAGATATAAAATTCATAGTTAGCAGTTATTTTCTCTCAGCACTTTAATTATTTCAACCCACGTCCTTCTTGCTTCCATGATCTCCTATGAGAAATCAGCACTCAAAATAATTGGATCTTCTTTTTTCATAATGTGTTGTTTTTCTCTTGAATCTTTCAGAACTCCCTATTTGTGTTTTGCTTTCAACAGTTTGATTAGAATGCAAGAGGACACATTTAGCTTCATGTTTATATTGTTTGTTGCTTCCTTCGCTTCTTGGATATACATATTAATGTATTTTCCTAAGTTTGGGAAGTTTACTATTATTTAATCTTTGGACATTCACTCTGCCTATTTCTCTATTTCTTCTACACCTGGGAATTTCATGTGTACATTAGTACACTTGATGATATCCCACAGAACTCTTAGGCTATTCTCCCTTCTTATAATACATCTTTCTCTTGGCTTGTAAGCCTTACTCATTAATTTTCTTGTCTTCAAATTCATGAATTCTTTCTTCTGCCAGCTACAATCTGCTTTCAGGCCCTCCTGGGAAATTTTCATTTTAATTATTGTGGTCTTCAAGTCCAGTAGTTCTGTTTGGTTCTTTATAAACATTTTTATCCTTTAGTTCTTTCTCTGTATTCTCCTTCATCCCTTTGAACATATTAAATCACATTTATTTAAAGTCTTTGTCTGGTATGTCCAGAGAAGTCTGATCTTCATTGCTGTTTCTGGAATTTTTTTCCCTTTCCTTAGGAGCTCCTCTTTTTACAAGCATTTGAATGCTCCCTGGGCTTTCCAGGAGACAGTCTTTCTTTTTTCTCCAGGTGTTCAACTGTAGGATTTAAGCAGGTAACTCTTTGCCCCAGGCTGTCTGCCTCAATTGCTTTTTATACTGCTTTAGTTTTCTCAAGCTGTTTTTGACTGTATGACAAATTCTGGCTGTCAATTTCTAGTATATCTATTTTGTTTTCCTCATTTTTAATTAATATTAGCTTTTTCCTTTAAACCCTTTCTTTACTCTTTCTATCCCACCTCATAATTCTAGCCTTCTAAATCATTTTATGTATATATTTCTCCATTTGGTTTCCCAGTCCATTTTAGGTACTCCACTTTTTTTCCTATTACTCAACATGGCCTACACAATTTAAATATTCATTTCACTAACTCCTATTTAGCCCCACTTCTAACTTTTATCAATATTACTATTATCCTCTTCTTTCTCACATCTTTCGACTCCTCTGGCACTAATTTTTTGCCTTCAAGGTAACCTAGAAAGAAAAAGGAAACAAAATAAGAAGAAAAGCTGTCAAAGAGAAAACTTAACACACACACAGAACAAGCAGCTAAATAAAACTCCAGAGGAGAGAGAGAAGCTAATCAACTGAATAAACCCAGCAAGATAAAATGATGACTGGAGGGCAACAAAAATTTACAAACCACACTGAGAAACAGGAAGATATGGACTACTCCAATGAACAAACTAAAATCCAGGAATATATACAGAACATCAAACAACTAATCAAAGATTCCCAAACAAATATCATGAACCAACTTAATGAAGTGAAGGAAGAGATTAAGGATATAAAGAAGACACTGGGAGAACATAGTGAAGAAATTGTAAGCATACACAAAATGATAACGGATGTGATGGTGATCAATGGCACAGTTCAAGAAATCAAAAGATGCTGGATTCACATAACAGCAGATTTGAACAGGCAGAAGAAAGAATTAGTGATGTGGAAGACAATACAGCTGAAATCAAACAAATTGTAGAAAAGACAGACAAAAAATAGAAAAAATCCAGCATGGACTCAAGGATTTAATTGACAACACAAAACACACAAGCATACACATTATGGGCATCCCAGAAGGAGAGGAGAAGGGAAAGGGAACAGAAGGAGTGCTAAAGGAAATAATGGATGAAAACTTCCCAACCCTATTGAGAGAGATGGATGTGCAGATCCAGGAAGAAAAGCGACCAAAAACAGTATAAATCCCAACAGGCCAGCTCAAAGACATATACTTGTCAAAATGTACAATGCTCAAGACAAAGAGAAATTACTCAAGGCAGCAAGAGAAAAGAGAACCATCACATAAAAGGGAAGCACAATAAGATTAAGCGCTGATTTCTCAGCTGAAACCATGGAGGAAAGAAGACAGTGGTATGACATAGTCAAAGTACTAAAAGAACAAAATTCCCAGCAATGAATTCTCTATCCAGCAAAATTGGCATTCAAAAATGATGGAGAGTTAAAAATATTCAAAGATAAACAGAAATTAAGAGAGTATGTCAATAAGAAACCAGCACTTCAAGAAACACTAAAGGAAGTTCTACAAGTTGAAAGGAAAAATCAAGGGAGAGGGAGTTGGAGGAGAGTTTAAAAACAACTAAAAAGACAAAAACAGAAGCAAAACAACATATGACATACATTAATCCAAAGAAAATATGGATGAAGTAAGAAATTCATTGCGAGTAATAACACTGAATGTTAATGGATGAAATTCACCACTCAAGAGATGCAGATTGGCAAAATGGATAAAGGAATATGATCCATCTATATGCTGTCTACAAGAAACCCACCTTCAACCCAGGGATTCAAGGAGGCTGAAAGTAAATGTCTAGAAAACAATTTTACAAGCTAACAATAGGCAAAAAAGGGCAGGAGTAGCTATTCTAATATCAGAAAAAATAGATTTTAAATGCAAAACTATTGTAAGAGACAAAGATGGACACTAAATATTAGTAAAAGGGGTAATCTCTCAAGAAGAGAGAACAATCATAAACATTTACACACCTAATCCGGGTACCTCAAAATATGTGAGGCAAATTCTGGAAGAGCTAAGTGGAGAAATAAATGCCTCTACAATTATAGTAGGGGACTTTAATACACCATTATCATCATTAGACAGAACATCTAGATAAAGAATCAACAAAGAAACAAAGACTCTCAACAATACATTAGAGGACCTGGACTTAATAGACATATACAGAACAATACACTCAAAAACAGCGGAATTTGCATTCTTCTTGAGTACACATGGAACATACTCCAATATAAACCACATGCTAGGCCACAGAACAACTCTCAATGAATTCATAAAGCTTGAGATTATACACAGTAATTTCTCTGATCACAATGAAATGAAATTGGAAATCACTAAGGGCCAGAGAAACCGGTTAGGGCCAAGTATATGGAGGTTAAACAACACACTCTTAAACAAACAGTGGGTCAAGGAGGAAATCTCAAAAGAAATCAGTAAGTACCTTGAAACTAATGAAAATGACAACACAACATATCAAAACCTATGGAATGCAGCCAAAGCTGTACTGAGAGGGAAGTTCATAATCATAAATACATATATTAAAAAAGAAGAAAAAGCTAAAATTGAAGACCTAACGACACACTTGGAGGAATTGGAAAAACAACAACAAACTAAACATAAAGGAAGTAGAAAGAAGGAAATAACAAAGATTAGAGCAGAACTAAATGAAATAGAGAATAAGAAAGCACTAGAAAAATTAAACAAAACCAAAAGCTTGTTCTTCAAGAATATCAATAAAATTGACAAACCCTTAGCCAGACTTACAAAGAAAAAGAGAGAACAGATGCAAATACACAAAATAAGGATTGAGCAAGGGGATATCACTACTGACCCCACAGAAATAAAGAGGGCCATAAGAGAATACTTTGAAAAATTATACACCAACAAGGATGATAATTTAGAGGAAATGGACAAGTTGCTAGAAATGCACAAACAGCCTATATTGATGAAAGAAGAAATTGATGAACTCAACAGTCCAATTACAGGTAAAGAGATAAACTCAGTCATCAAAAACCTCCAAACTAAGAAGAGCCCAGGACCAGATGGCTTCACAGCTGAATTCTACCAAACATTCTGGAAAGAGCTAACACCAACTCAATTTAAGCTCTTCCAAAAAATAGAAGTAGAAGGAATATTGCCTAACTCATTCTACGATGCCAACATTAACCTAAACCAAAACCAAAGATACCACTAGAAAGGAAAATTACAGACCGATTTCTCTAATGAACTTAGATGCTATAATCCTCAACAAAATACTTGCTAATCGCATTCAACAACATATCAAAAGGATTATAGACCATGACAAAGTGGGTTTCATCCCGGTTATGCAAGCATGGTTCAATATAAGAAAATCAATCAATGTAATACACCACATAAACAAACTAAAAGAAAAAAATCACATGATCATGTCTATACATGCAAAAAAGCATTTGACAAAATACAGCACACTTTCCTGATAAAAACACTGCAAAAAATAGATATAGAAGGAAAGTTTCTGAATATGAGAAAGGGTATATATGAAAAACCCAAAGCTAACATCGTCTTCAATGGTGAAATCCTAAAAGACTTCCCTCTGAGTTTGGGAACAAGACAAGAATGCCCACTATCACCACTCTTATTTAACATTGTCTTAGAAGTTCTTGCTCGAGCACTGTGGCAAGAAAAGGATATAAAAGTCATCCAGATTGGAAAAGAAGAAGTAAAAATTTCATTATTTGCAGACGACATGATCCCATACATAGAAAGCCCAGAGAAATCTACAACAAAGTTTCTAGAATTTATACAGGAGTTCAGTAATGTTGCAGGATATAAGATCAATGTTCAAAAATGAGAAGCATTTCTTTACACCAATAACGAACAATCGGAGGAGGAAATCAAGAAAAAAATGCCATTTACAATAGTAACTAAAAGAATCAAATGCCTAGGAATAAATTTAACTAAAGATATAATGGACTTATATACAGAAAACTACACAACACCATTATAGGAAATCAAAGAAGACTTAAATAAAGTGAAAAATATTCCATGTACATGGATAGGAAGACTAAACATTATCAAGTTGTCTATCCTACCCAAACTAATCTACAGATTTAATGCAATCCCAATAAAACTCAACACTATATTTTTTTAAGGAACTGGAAAAACCAACCACAAAATATATTTGGAAAGGTAAGAGGTCTCGAATTGCCAAAGACATATTGAAAAAGAAAAATGAAGTTGGATTTCTCACATTATCAGATTTTAAAACATATTACAATGCTACAGTGATCAAAACTGCATGGCATTAGCACAAGGATAGACCTTCTGACCAATGGAATTGAATTCAGAGTTCTGATATAGATCCTCACATATAGAGTCATCTGATATTCGACAAGGCTACCAAGGCCACTCAGTTGGCAGAGAATGGCCTCTTTAACAAGTGGTGCTTGGAGAATTGGATATCCATATCCAAAAGAATTAGAGAATAATACCATCTCACACCTTATACAAAAATCAACTCAACATGGATCAAATATCTAAATATAAGAGCCAAAACCATAAAGACCTTGGAAAATAATGTAGGGAAGCATCTACAGGACCTTGCAATATGAAACAGTTTCATGAACTTCACAGCCAAAGCACCAGCAGCAAGAGAAAAAATAGATAAATGTGATCTCCTCAAAATTAAAAACTTCTGCAACTCAAAGGACAGTATTAAGAAAATAAAAAGGCAGCCTACCCAATGGGAGAAAATATTTGGCCACCATATATCTGATAAGAGCATAATATCCTGCATATATAAGGAAATTCCACACCTTGAAAATTAAAAGACAAAAAACCCATTGAAAAAATGGGCAAGTGACGTGAAAAGACACTTCTCCAAGGAAGAAATATAAGTGGCTAAAAGCACATGAAATAATGCTCGACATTGCTCGCTATTAGGGAAATGCAAATCAAAACTACAATGAGATAACATCTTACACCCATCAGAATGGTTGCTATTAAAAAAACAGCAGAACATAAGTGTTGGAGAGAATGTGTAAGAATAGGAACCCTCATCCACTGCTGCTGGGATTGTGGAATGGTCCAGCCACTGTGGAGGACAGTTTGGTGGTTCCTCAGAAAACTAACAATAGATCTTCCATATGATCCAGCAATTCCACTGCTGGGTATATACCCAGAAGAAATGAAAGCAAAGACACGAACAGATATATGCACACCAAGGTTCATAGCAGCATTGTTCAGAATTGCCAAAAGTTGGAATCAGCCCCGGTGCCCATCAACAGATGAATGGATAAGCAAGATGTGGTACATACATACAATGGAATATTACTCAGCTGTAAGAAGGAATAAAGTGCTAACACATATAATAACATGGATGAATCTTGAAGACTTTATGTTGAGTCAAGCAACCCAGGCATTGAAAGATGAACAGTATATGACCTCACTCATGTGAACTGAGGAAAGTGAGCAATCTCTGAGAACCATTGTCTGAAAGGTAGGTTAACAAGGGAGAGAAAGAGAAGAGTAGGCTCTTAACCATCATCCATATGGACATAATCTATGGTAAAGGGATAGATATAGTTGCATATTGAAGGATAGTGCAGATGGGTAGTGATATTACTGGTTTTGGTGGTGCAGGGTTGATGTGTGGGTAGATTAGGAAGGGCAGGTTGGAATTCCCAGGGCATGTAACTATGAATCATGTCATTCCATGAGTCAAGACAAAGGAGTGTCATATGCCCCAGGGGGATGGAGAGGAAGGAACAGTAAAGATCAAATGGGGTACTTAGTGGTCATGGGAATGGTTTTTCATTCCCTCACAGTAATGGACACAGGACATGGTAAATATCATCAAAAATTATTAAACTGTACCATCTAAATTGTAAACTATAGTGTAAACCATTGACGTTTAGTTGTTATATTTTACTATCTGTATAACAGTTATAAGAATGCTAACATCCATTAAAAAAATGGTTTTAATATGTGGCGGGGAAGAGGGAGGGAGTTTGGGTATGTGGGAGTCTCTAGTATTCCATATGTGACTTTGCTGTGACCTAAAACTTCTTTGAAAATTAAATGAAAACTTGGGAGACACTGGGGAATGAGAAGCAGAAGGTGTCATGGTACACTGGACATCCGATAATGCAGTGATAAACGGAAAAAACAATAAATTTTTTAAAAAAAGAATTCTTTTTTGTTTTTTTTTTTCCCATTTTTTTGAATGTCCCAATCTGCTAATTATATTTTATTTTTAGTTTTTGTTTTTTTTTTCTCCTGGGTTTCCTTGTACTTATCTCTTGCATTTAAGCTTATCATTATTATTTCTTTTTCCTATTAATTGTATTTGGTTATTATATGGGTTTCATCTTCAAGGAATGTTTAGATCACAGAAGGGTTACAATGGGGTTGCAGAGGATCATTGGCGGGGGCTGTCTGGGATGGGAGTTTCATTGGAGTAAGTTCATCTGAATAAACATGAAAAATATATAAAATTGTTCAAATGATCAAGGGATGGGGCATGGTCAAGGTGGGTAGACAATCACTCAATAAATGAGGGAATCTGAATTCCCATCCTGGAGACTCTGCCACATTCTCCAAGGGAACAGCAGTCCCCTGAGTGCAGGGGCAGTGTCTGGCAAAATAGGGTAGCCCACTGATTGGTTCTAGATATTGATGACCAGCCTTATGAGTCTTTGCTCTTGTAATTGAAACTTAGCATACTGTTTTGGGGTCCCTAAAGGTTACCACCTGAAAGCCTCCTTGTTGCTCAAATGTAGCCTTTCTCTAAGCCAAACTCAGCATGTGAATGCATTACCTTCCCCCCAACATGGGACATGACTCCTGGGGATGATCCTCCCTGGCAACATGGGACAAATACCAAGTGCCAATTGGCAACACGATTGGAAAAACATCTTGAATAAAAGGGGGAAAAGGAAAAGAGAAATGAGTTCATGTGGCTAAGAGACTTCAAAGACAGTCAGGAGGTCATCCCAGAGGTAATGCTTATACACACCTCAGTAGGATCTCATAGAACACCAAAGTGGATATCACCCCACACAGAGGGGCTCCTGAGGTCACTGGGGACACCCAGGTTCTATATAAGGGGGGATAGCCCCAGAGTTTGATGCCTTATTAGTTGGCTCTAGTTTGGAATCTGTGCTCCTGAGTGTGACAGAGTCAGACTCAAATAAGTCTTCCCTGCTCATGGTCTATCAGTCCCTTCTATTCAAACCTATATGTGATGCTGGAATTTTTAGGTATACTTCCGAGACTGGAGGCTCTGGCCTACCTATGTACTCACTGTGCCTGGAATCTCGGTGGAGCTGCAACTCCTACCCTACAGCTCAATGGACCCATCCAAGTCACCTGGTGAGGAGACGACGATGGGCAACGGCCATCCCAGGGAATGGAGAGGGCCTGCAGCTTCAGGCAGGAAAATCCCATCCACCATATCCATGAGATATAAGCTCTCTCTCACTTGGAGGTGGAATGGACATCAACATCCCATTCCCCTCAGAATTGGGCAAAGGGCTATGGACAAGAGTGGACTTAATGGTATTCTGTTGTAGACATATTGTGACACAACCAATGGAATAAATTATAACAGTGAGGTGGAGCTGGTGGCCCCTGGATGCTTTCAGGGCAGGGAGGGGAAAAGCAGTTGAAATGCAGGGACTTTTGTGACTTGGAGGTTGTCCTGAGTGGTGTTGTGGCAACGGATGTAGGCCATTTTACATCAGCATATACCATGCAGAACTGTGTGGGAGAGAGTGTGGTCTACGATGTGAACTATGGTCTATGCTTGGTGGCAAGGCCCCAGGATGTGTATATCCATTGTGGGTGATGTGCCACACTGATGAAGGATGTTTGTGTGGGATGTTGTGGGAGTTGTGGGAGTTGGGGAACATGGGAATCCTTGTAATTTCTGTGTAATATTTAGGTAATCTAAGCACATGCAACTATATGCATATGTATTTATATATCATTTTACAAATATTGGTATGTATTGTGAAAATTTTGATTTTTACCCACAATAAAAATAAAATAAAATAAATAAAAACAATAAGATACCATTTCACACCCCTGGAATGGCTACTATTTCAAAAGCTGAAAATTACAAGTGTTGGAGAGGATATGGAGAAATAGGAATGCTTACTCTTTGTTGGTAGGAATGTAAAATTGTGCCATTGTGGAAGACATTTGACAATTCACCAGAAATTTAAGTATAAAATTACCATTTGACCTGGCAATAACACTCATGGGTGCACAGCACAAATAAATGACAGCAGGGACTCAAACAGATATTTGCAAACCCATGTTCTTAGTGGCATGATTCACAATTGCCAAATGATGGGAGGACCTCAAATGTGCATTAATTGATGAATAAAAAATATGTGGTATATACACAAAATGGAATCTTATTCAGCCACAAATGGGAAAGAAGTTTTGATACAGGCTACAAAAGGGATGGACCTGGAAGACATCATATTGAGTGAAATAAATCAAATACAAAAGGGCAAATATTGTATGATCTCATTGATATGAAATAAGTAAAGTAAGCAAACTCATAGAATGAGAATCTAGAATGTGGGTTCCTAGGATGGAGGTAGGGAATAGGGAGTCAATGATTAAAATTACAAAGTTTCTATTTGGGATGGTGGATAAGTTTTGATAATGGATGGTGATAATTTTAGCACAACATTGTGAACATAATTAACATCACTGAATTATATATTTGAATGTGGTTAAATGTGGAAATGTTAGGTTGTATATATGGTAATAGAATAAAAGAGCAAAATGTAAGACACTAATAAATATATAAGGCACTTCTTAAATAAAGTTTAAAAACAGGAAAAACTTTGCAATTTAGAAGGTGGTTAAAAAATAAAAACAAGAATGCAATTCCAATAATGTCAGTTGTGTGATAATTTCTGGGAAAAGTAAAGCATTATCCATTGGGATGGATGTGAGATATTGCCAATATTTTCAATTATATGGATCTTTGCTTTATAATTACTGTTTAAATTGACCATTTTGTTCTTTGCACTTTTATGTTTACAAAAGAAAAAAACTGGTTAAGAATAATGTGACTGGAAGGGCAAAAACATGCAGCTTCTGTGGAAAACAGTTAGGTAATTTTTTAAAAATTTAAAAATATTACCATATGACCAGCAGTCATTCCCTATGTATATACTCAAAAGAAAAAAAAACAGAGTCCCTAACAGATTCTTATACATGAATGTTAATATCACCATAATTTAAAATAATGTAAAGGTGGAAAAAACCCAAGTGTCCATTAAAGGAGGAAGGATAAATGGAACATGGTATTTATATATACATATACATATACTCAATGGAATAATATTCAGTCAAAAAAGGAATGAAACTCTGATGAATGCCACAACGCAGATGAATGAAACTATTACATTAAATAAAATAACCACCTTCAAAGGACAAATATTCTTTGATTCCACTAACATGAATATCTAGAATAAACTAATACACACAGGCAAAAAGTTGATTAGAGGTTATCAGTGTCTGTGGTGGGGGAAAGGAGATGTATTGCTTAATGGGTATGGAGCTTGTGTTTGATGTGATGAAAAATTTTGATAATAGTTGATGGTGATGGTAGCATAACATTATGAATTTAATACTTCTGAATTGTACACTTAGAGTTTTTATTGTATTCATTTATTTTGTCCTTTTTTGCCCTATTCCCTTCACCAAGTTTTCAACCGCCTTGGGTTTTTAAGATAACTCTTCAAACTATGGAGAAATATCTCAGGAACAACACACACTGAAGAGTCATATATAGGCTGCCTTAACCTTTCACTTGTGCATAAAATATTTTGGGTTCATTCAAACATAGAGAGCAATTTTTATGTGTTTTACAACATATATCATATTTTCTGAGGAGAAGCTATCATGCCATAAAAATAATGCATATATCTTTGCCTAAAACTCTAATGTCAAGTTTTAATTATTATATATATTTAACATGTTTCAGGGTAGAAAAAAGCCATTGTATCAAAAAAGACTTGTCTGAAAAGTGATATAAATTTTCAAGTGACATTGTGGTATTATATGAAGAAAGTCTAAGTCTCTTACCATCTCCATGGTATCATACTTTTCCCAACCACCATCATCGCTACTGGTTTCCTGCATGAGATTCATAGTCTCTTCCCCTGCTTCCAACATCAATCCATATATTCTATTTACAACACAGCAGCCGAAGACATATTTTTAAAATAAGTCATACAATAAGTTCAAAACACTACATTGGCTTTCCATCTCATTCAGAATAAAATCCAAAATCCTTAAGATAGCCAGTAGGTATTTTGTGGATATTAAAGCCTTAAATGGGAGGTTAAGACTTAAACTGTACAGAGTTCCTATTTGGAACAATGGAAATGTTTTGCTAATGGATGGTAGTGGAGGTATCACAACACTGTGAATGCAGTTAGGAGCTCTTAAATACATATCTGAATGTGGTTAAAAGGGAAATTGTTAGGTGATATACATGGCAACAGAATATTTTTATTTAAAAAAATTCATGGGCCTATACTACACAGTGAACCGTAAGTTAAATCATAGACTATAGCTAATAGTACAAGTTTTAAAATGTGCTTCCATCAATTATGACAAATGTACCAATGCAGGGTGTTGATAGTGTGGAGGTATATGGAAATCCTGTATTTTATGCATTATTGTTTATAATCCCACAAATTCTCTAAGAAAAAATGGCCAGTAGGATTCTATCTAACTGGACTCCACTTCCCCTCTGCACTTCATCTCACCCTAAGCTCTCAATTTCTAATTGGGGCACTGCCACAATGTTTTTTTTTCTTTTCCATGTACATGCCAGGAATGTTCCCTTCCTCAGTCCTATATAATTGTAATACTTTTTCTCACAGACTTGCAGGACTAATTCCTTCACCTCCTTCAATGTTTTCTCTATCATCCCTGTCTTGTTTGGCAAAGGGACACAGACACAAAGTAACAGAAATCTGTTCCCTTTTATAATGGAGATTTTTTAAAGGTAATAGCTTACAGTTCCAAGCATGAAAAGCCCAACTCAAGGCACCATAAGCGATGCTTTCTCACAAAAGTCAGCTGCCATGTCCTGAAGCAAGATGGAGGGTGATCTCTGCCTGATCTTTTCTTGCCCTCCAGGCTTCTTCCCTCAGGTCCAGCTGCTCTGCTGTCTTCCCAAATTCAGCTGTAATCTAGGAGGAAAATGTCTCATCTCTCCGGAGGGCTCAGTTGTTTTAACCTTCTCTTTTCTGTCACATGGCAGGATCAAAAATGAAAGCTCTCTCTTCCTGTGTCTGAGTGAGTGTCCATTTATATCAGACCCAGCAATGGGGCAGGGACTCAACTTGAGTCACAACCACTGATGTAGTCTAATCAAAAGCCCTAAAGTAGGGGTTCTTTACAAGGGGTCAATGAGCTTGAATTTAAATTAAAAAAAGAAAAAAAACAAATTATTCTTGTGGGGACATGTTGCTGCAGGAGTGATATATTTATTAAATAATACACAGTATAGTGTGGACTTAGTAATGGGTATGTGGCTTTTACCTGACTAGCAAAGGGGTCTGTGGAACAAAAAAGGTTAAGAACCCCTGCCCAAAAACAATCTTATAAAATAAACTAATCAAAGGTTCCTCAACTGAATTGAATACAATCAAAGGGTTTCACATCTAGAGGAATAGGTTAGTTTACAAACATAAACTTTCTCTTTTTGGGATGCATAAAACTATCTCAAACTGCCAAAATCCATTCTTAATGAGGGCCTCCCTGGAAATCTCATTAAAATTACATCCCCTTCCCAACATCTTATTCTCCTAATTCCTGTTATTCTGCTCATTTTTCATAACATTGATAATTCATGCCTACAATGTAATGGTTATTTAATAACTTTATTATAATACCATCCTGAAAAATACTATACCATAAATTATGCTGATTGTTGCTTATTAAATGCTTCTATCTGCTGGAATGAAAACTCCACATAGGAAGGGATTTATGTTTATATTTACACTTGACATGTCATAGGTCCAAATAAGTATTTTTGGAATAAAGGAATGAAGAATTTGAATGAGAGCATTTCAAGACCTGAGAATACTTGTCACAGGTGTAGGCAAAGATTTAACAAATGCTACACATAGGAATATTAACTAAAAGTTTATTTAATGAAGTTAGAGGTCTTCAGTCCCTTTCCCTCATGCTACACCCAGAATACTAACTGCCCAATAACCACCATTCAGTGGCTACTGGAGGACTCTTCTGGAGAAACAATATCTACAGGGAAACAGTTCCTCAAATTGAGTGTCCTATGACAAAATGGCCAGTTCACCTTTTGATCAGATAAGAATGTAACTTCAAAATTTGTCAAAAATTGTTAAACATGAGTGCACCAGCAGATATTTGAGGGCATTCTCTAAAATTAAAACACACAGGAATTAAAAAAAGAACTCACAGAAAACAGAGACAATTCATAAACAGTGGAAGACAGTCCACCTAAAATAAAGAATTAATATCATCAGAGGGAGAACAAATGATGCTGCATTCATAAAACAAGACCAAGATGCTATAAGAAACAATTTTAGAAGGAAAAATAGTTACAAAAATTCAAACAATGAGAGCTGAAAAAACTTCAATATAAGTATTTAAATATAAATGTAAGCATGACTCAAAGTAAAACAAAATTAATAAAAGTGGAAAAAAGATATGAAAACTAAAAATCAATTCAAATGGCTAAAGTTCTATTAATATGAGTTCCAAAATGCCCTATGTTTATGATTTATATTATGGCAAAAGCCACATCCAATTACAATTTCTCTTTTAGTTATGGTGAACTAGGATTCAGCGACAAATTGACACAAACTTATAATGAATTCAATGCAGTAGAAGTTTGTGTCTTATTCAATTAATAGTCTAGTTTGTTTCCAGATCAGCAGGAGTGGGGACAGACATCAATTCATACATTAATTCAGTCCTCAGATTAATGGAAGTTCTGCATATGCAATAAATATAATTCATCCAGAAATAGATCAGAATATTAAGGGAAACCCTGGAAATTTTCTATGGGACAGACTTGGAAGTGTCACTCATCATTCCACTTATACTCAATTAGCTATCACTTAATTATCGAACAAGTATTAAGGAGGCTGGGAAATATATGTTCATAAAAACAGACAACAGATTTTTATTGCAGCTGCTGGCACATTTATATTCCTCGCTGTAAGTAGACCAAACAAGCATTTCTTTGGATGCTCTAGTTAGTCTCTGCTCTTTCTTTGCTAGCTCCTTTATCTCAGTTTCATTTAGTAATTCAGCTTCATAGATCCTGGCAGTAGGGAGGGATTTGAAGACTCCACAATGTTCTACTATAGCCAATACAAGTGCATACTAAATAATGCTGTTAATTCAACCCATTCTGACCTACTTGGTGGAAATGGCCAAAATGTGAAAAGGAATAAGAGCGAGCAAAGCCAAGAACTTAGGAGCCATACTCTTATTTGCAAAACCATAATTTGAGCATTTGATAAATTCTATTAGTTCAAGTTCTTCAATATACCATGGAATTGCCCATTTGTCCCATCCCCTCATTACCAGCATAGTTTAAACCATCATAAATTATTTTTTGGAATAATAGCCTAATAACTGGTCTACCTATTTCCATTTTTGCCTCCAGTGCAATCCATACTCAGAAAAATAGAATACATAATTTAAAGAATGGCTCAATTAACCAATCAGTAAATAAAATTAAATAAATTTATAGAGATTAATTAAATTTATGTCACAATGAAGTTTTGTCACAGTTTGTTAACAGTGAACTATAAGGTAAACCAAGGACTATAGATAATAATAAAATTATAATCATGTGAATTTATCAATTGTAACAAATGTACAATGCAAATGCAAGGTGTTAAAATAGGGTAGTACATGGAAACACTATATTTTATGCATGATATTTCTGTCAACCCACAACTTCTCTAATAAAAAAATATATATGCAAATAAGTATTTTTAAATTTATATATATTTACATATAAATTTATATATTTTGAATTTATAGAGAGCTTTATATGTATTTCTATATATCTATATCTATCTTTTCCTTTCTTTCTCTCTACCTCTATTTCTCTCCTCTTCTTTATTCTTGAGTACTACTAAAAATAGAACAATGAATTTGCAGAAAACCTTTCTGTGTTGGTTAATTACATGTGTCACCTTGGCTAGTTTATGGTGTACAGTTTTTTGTCAAGCAAGTACTGACCTGATTGTTACTGTGATGGTATTTCATAGATGGATGATCATCTAAATCATTTGATTGCATCTATGGTTGATTGCATCCACAAACAACAAAGGAGACTGCCCTCAGCAAAGAGAGGTATTTCCTCATCCAATCAGTTTTCTGATTATTAAGGCAGAACTGAGGGTTTCAGCAGTCAAAAAGTATGTCTACCTCTTCATCAGTAAACCTGTTTCTCCTGCAGAGTACAACTTCACCTTCATTGGCATTTCCAGCTTGTGGCCTGCCCTATGGAACTTGGATTTACTGGTCACAGGAGCTAATTCCTTTAATAATTATATACGTATACATATCATATGGATTCTGTTTAATAATTATATATGTATCCATATCATATTGATTATGTTTTTCTAGAGAACCCTCACTAATACTATCTTTATAACTTCAGAGTAAATAAATCTCAGACAAAAAAAACAAAAAGTATATCATAAAGACAGTAGCAAATTTCTTAAAGTAAAACCTTGTCTCCAAAAGACACCAAAATTAAAATGCTAGCTATGACCTCAATTATATTTTCAGCTCATATCTGAAATGCATAAAACACATTTGTATACAGAATACACGAACATCACACTCAAATCAAGAAGAAAATAAAAAATAGAAATATATGCAATGACATTGGCAATTAACAGAACAGGAAAACTAAACTGCTAATAGCTACACGCGAAGGTGATAAACCTAACCTATTAAGAGAAATGCAAATTAAAGCAATAATGAGATGACACTCCTTAAATTTAAAAGGAGAGTGTAGCAGTTTGGCATTATTTATGAATTCCAAAAATATATATTGGATTATGTTTGTGAACTGCTCTTTTCCTCTTGGCTTATTATATTATATTGGATTCAGAGGTTTACCTGATTATATAATGATTAAGGCTTTGATTGGGCCACATCAGTTGGGTGTTGAGTCACCACCCCTTGATGGATGGGGACTCACAGATAAAATATATGGCAAAATTCAGAGCTGAGTTTTGATTTTGGAGTTTGAGCTGGAGCCCTGGGAAGTAAGTACACAAAGGAGATTGGTTGTGAGGAAAGAGAAAAGGACCTGGGAAGAGAAACAAGCCATTTGCCTGATAGTCTACAGCTGGCCTTGTGGATACAGCAGAGGAGCTGAGCCCAGAGAGAAGCAAGGCCCAGAAAGAGAGGAACCCAGGAAACCTGTATCCTTGCAGACCTCAGCAGCCATCCCACTCCAACACATCCAATAGACTTTGGTGAGAGAATAAACTTATGCTTTATGGCCTGGTAACTGTCGACTTCTACCCCAAATAAATACCCCTTATAAAAGCCAACAGATTTCTGGTATTTTACATCAGCATCCTTTTGGCTTACTAATACAGAATTTGGTACCACCAGTGGGGTAGTGCTTTTGCAATTACCAAAATGCTGGAACAGTTTTAGAAATGGGTAAGGGGTATTTTTTGGAGGAATTATAAGATGCTTGATGGAAAAGGCCTAAATAGATTTGAAGAGACTGTTGATATGGATATGGATGCTAAAGAGACTTCTTAAGATGCCTTAGAAGTAAATGATGAAACTATTATTGGAAATTGGAGGAATGGTGAACTGTGTTTTAAGGTTGCAGAGAATTTAGCAAGATTAACTACTGGTGTTTCATGGAAGACAGAATTTGAAAATGGTGAGCCTGGGCATTTACCTGAAGAACTTTCAAAGTAAACTCAGTGAATGCAGGTTGGCTTTCCTTCCAGCTTATAGCAAGATGCTAGATGAGCAAAATAAGCTAGGAACTAAACTGTAGGGCACAAAGAAAAAAGAAACTGATTCTGGAACTTCCAACCCGCTGGAAATCAAGCTCCCAGACAATAGTGCCCCATATGAGGACATAACTAAATTTCAAACTTGTAAATCAGGATTGAGGATGCAGTTATCTCAGAAAGACTTGTGGAAAGTCTTACAGTCTGATGACTGGGACTCTTGCTTCTTGCATGCTAAACCAACAAGCTTTTTGTGAGAGCTGTATGAGCAAAACCACTGTCAAATTGGACTGAAAGGGACATGGAAAGGAGACACTGAAAGAGAAACCACTTTAAGAGGAAAATCATGGAAGCTGAGATATGAAATTGAGACATCACCTTGGGCTGAGAGAGGAACCCCACCCATATGTACAGAGAGGTTTGTTTGCTCAGCAGTTGAAGAGGATATATGTTCCCATCCAATGTTTGGGGAGAGTTTTGCTGCCCCAGGGTACAGAAACATGGAGCACATTCCTCAGGGAGTAGAATGATTAAGGTCAATACCCATAGGTCTGAGAGGGGTGGACCTGTCCCCCATGAATTAGGAAATGCCAGGAGGTCAACTCAGTGCTCTGAGAGGGTGAGCCTGTATTGCAATGGTTAGGGAGGATGTTGTCTTCACTTCACTGTAGTACAGGGGCTAAGAAACTAACCCAAAGATTATATAAAGGGTGGCAATCACCCCAACACTTCTGGAGGGTGATCTGGAGCATGATCACCACCCAGATGCTTGATGATGATGGAACCAAGAAAATGGCCATTGGGCAAGCCTGTGGAAAGACCCCAAGGAGAAGAAACCATCATCTTAAGAATGACTCTCAGACTTTGACATCTAATGAAGTATATCCTGCAAGTTTACTGAAATGTAGAAGACAATTGATGCATGTTTCCCTCCAATTTCTCCTTATTGTAATGAAAATGTTTATCCTTTCTCTGTACATTTTTGTATTTGAAGGAGATAACTTGTTTTGTAATTTCAGAGGTCTACAGCCAGGAAGGATTTTGTCCCAAGACAAACTGTATTTCTTTAAACTGATTATGATATGATTTGCTGCTTAATATTGTTACTGAAATAAGGTTTTTTTGAATATTGCAGTGTCTTTTTGGAATTCAGAGGGTGGAGTGTAGCAGTTTGGCATTATTTATGAATTCCAAAAATAGATATTGAATTATGATTGTGAACCAGTCTTTTCCTCTGGGCATATTAGATTATATTGGATTCAGAGATTTACTTGATTAAATGATCAAGGTTTTGATTGGGTGACATCAGTAGGGTGTTAAGTCTCTGACACTTGGTGGGTGGAAACACACAGATAAAAGCCATGGAAAAGGACAGAGTTGAGTTTTGATGTTGGAGTTTTTGAGCTGGAGACCCAGGAAGTAAGCACACAGAGGAGCTTGGTCATGAAGAAAGAGAAAAGGCCCTGGGAAGAGAAACAAGCCATTTGCCAGATAGTCTACAGCTTGTGGACATACCAGAGGAGCCAAACCCATAGAGAAGTAAGCCCTGGGAAGAGAGGAACCCAGGAAGACTGAACCTACACAGATGTCAGCAGCCATCTTGTTCCAACACATGGCAATAGACATTCATGAGGGAAGTAACTTATGCTTTATGGCCTGATAACTGTGGACTTCTACCCCAAACAAATTTCTGGTATTTTGCATCAGTACCATTTTGGCTGACTAATACAGGGAGTAATGGGAATTATCTTTCACTGCTGATGGCAGTATGTGATGGTTAGGCTAATGAGTGAACTCAGCCAGGTAATTGTGTCCAGGTGTTTGTTCCAGCAAGCACTGGGCTAATTGTAATACAAGAGAATTTATGGACTTCAATCACCAGTGAGTTTACTGTGTGGATGTCTGATTACATCTGCATCAATCAGGGAGATTACATTATCAATGGGTGGCGCTTTTATCCAATCAGTTGAATGACTTAGAAGGGAAAGTGATTTCAACATTCAGAGAGAATTTCCCAGCTTGCCATTGGACAGGCAAATTCTCCCAGAAACTCATCAACAACCCTTCGTCGGAATTTCATCGGAGCCACTAGTTTGCAGCCTGCCTGTGGAACCTGGACTTGTGCATCACCATAGTTGCACAAGTGACTCTTTTAAAATCTCGTATTATTGACAGATATCTCCTGTTGATTCTGTTTCCTGAGAGAATCCTGACTAATACAGCTTGGTACCAGGAGTGGTTCTTGAGGAACAGAGTCTTAAACATGGGATGTCTGAGTTGGTTCTGAGAGTTTTGTAATTGGCTTTCTACTCTAATTGGACTTAGGGGTACTAATGACTCCATTTCCAATAAAGAGGTTGCTAACAGTACATGGCATGAGCTGGCAATAGAGATATGAAAAATAGCATCATTGGATTCCCCTACTTCCATGCTTATAAGAACCAAGGATCTGGGTGAGAGTGTTTTCAACACCTTAACAGAATTTTGTGGAGTGAAAAAATATAATGATGTTGGCTGGCTCCTCCTAGATACTATGGATACAGTTACAAAAGAAAGAGATGAGCTAAAGTCTTCAAATTTGAAACTTAAGTGCCGCATGGATGATATGAAAGTTTCTACATGTGCCTTGAAAGAAAATCTTGTCTCCTGTAGCCACAGACTTGAAATATCTGAGAATCAAATCCAGACTCTCATTGTATGAGGAGCAGAATTACAGAGGAACTAAAATCTCAACCTCACAGGGTTTCTGCAATTAAAGTGAAGGCATTGATTGGAAAGGAGTAGAACCCTGAGGATTGGGATGGAGACATATGGGATGATGATAATATTGGTGAGGACATTGGAACCCTAAATTCTGCCGAGACTTTACCAGATAAACCTGAGATGGCCTGCCTTGTGGAGACCACATCTTGTCAACCTTGTATCATCCAGCCTCCAGCCTACCCCAGGGAGTCTGGACTTCCTTCCAGCCCCGAGGTAGGTACAAGTGAAATGGAAGCCTGCACTGCCCAACCTCTTGCCGGCCCCAGAGAGTCTGGACCTCCTCCCAGGCATGAGGCAAGTACCAGCCAATCTCCAGTATGCACTTCCCAACTTCCAGTCTGCCCTGAGGAATCTGTCTTCCAACCCCTGCCTGAAGAGAATAATCCTGTCTCACCAGAAGAAAATGAAAAGGAATGCCTTCAGGTCAGTAGCCTGCAAGACATCTCTAATATTTCTCCTTACCCACACCCCCCACCCCTCTTGTCTTTGAGACCCATTACTAAATTAAAATCACAACAAGCCCCCAAAGGTGAAATACAAAGTGTGACCCATGAGGAAGTACGCTATACTCTGAAAGAACTGCATGAGTTTTCCAACTTATAGACAGAAATCAGGGGAATATGTGTGGGGTGGAAGGAATATATAGTTGGATCAGGCTGAATTTATTGATATGGGCCCACTAAGCAGAAAATCTGGATTCAAAGCTGTAGCTCGAGGGGTTAGAAAGGGCGCTAACAGTTTGTTTGGGTGGCTGACTGAAGCATGGACCAAACGATGGCCTAGCATGTTTGATGTTGAGATGCCTGATTTGCCATGGTGTACACTAGATGAGGGGATTCAAAGGCTTAGAGAGATTGGAATGCTAGAATGGATTTACCATTTGAGACCTGCCCACTCACCCCAGGAATGTCCAGAGGACACACCTTTAACCAGGACTGTGAGGAATAAATTTATAAGACTAACTCCATCTTCTCTGAAGAGCTCTGTGGTTGCTCTTCTCTGCAGTCCAGATATTACTGTAATGGAATTGGAATCCTTAAATATTATGGGGATGATTGAATCTCGGCCAGTAAAAGTCAAGTATCGGCAGTTAATCGCCAAAGGCAAGGTGGGCGTGGCTACCGCAATGAAAGATTCAAAACAGCACACAGAATAGTCTGAGTCGCATGGAGTTATGGCGTTGGCTAACAGATAATGGGGTACCCAGAAGTGAAATACATGAGCAGTCTACTAAATTTCTTCTGCATCTGTATAAGCAGAAGAGTTCTAGATCAAGTGAACAAAATCCTAACTCTAATTACAGATGCAGAGAATCATGGCCCATTAATCAATTCCCAGGCTTGAGACAGTTTACAGACCCAGGTCCCCTTGTGGAAGGATCCTGTTAAACTGCCAAAAATTTATACAGTTAATCTTCCTCCCACCTTTCCCCAGGGAGACATAAGGCCTTTTGCCAGAGTAACTGTGCATTGGGGAAAAGGAAATGATCAGACATTTCAGGGATTATTAGACACTGGCTCAGAAGTGGCATTAATTCCAGGACACCGAAAACGTCTCTGTGGTCCACCAGTCAGAGTAGGGGCTTATGGAGGACAGGTGATTGATGGAGTTTTAGCTTAGGTGCATCTCACAGTGGGTCCAGTGGGTCCCTGATCCCATTCTGTGGTTATTTCTCCAGTTCCAGAATGCATAATTGGAATACACATACTCAGTAACTGGCAGAATACCCACATTGGATCCCTGACTCAGGGAGTGAGGGCTGTTATGGTTGGAAAGGCCAAGTGGAAGCCTCTAGAACTGCCCCTGCCTAGCAAAATGGTAAATCAAAGGTAATACTGGATTCCTGGAGGTATTGCAGAGATTAGTGCCACCTTCAAGGATTTGAAGGATGCAGGGTTGGTGATTTCTACCACATCCCATTCAACTCTCCTATTTGGCCTGTGCAGAAAACAGATGAATCTTGGAGGGTGACAGTAGATTATCATGAACTTAACCAGGTGCTAACTCCAATTGCAGCTGCTGTCCCAGATGTGGCATCATTGCTTGAGCAAATCAACATTTCCCCTGGTACCTGGTATACAGCTGTTGAACTGGCAAATGCTTTTTTCTCAACTGCCATTAGTAAGGACCATCAGAACCAGTTTTCTTTCAGCTGGCAAGGCCAGCAGTATACTTTCACTGTCCTGCCTCAGGGGAATATCAAATCTCCAGCCCTATGCCATAATATTGTCCGGAGGGAACTTGATCATCTCTCCCTCCCACGAGACATCACATTGGTCCATTATATGGATGATATCATGTTGATAGGACCTATTGAGCAAGAAGTAGCAAAGACTCTAGATTTATTGGTAAGGCATTTGTGTGAGAGAGGATGGGAGATAAATCCAACAAAAATACAGGGTCCTTCCACCTCAGTGAAATTTCTAGGTGTACAGTGGTGTGGGGCCTGTTGAGATATCCCTTCTAAAGTAAAGGATAAGCTGTTGCACCTGGCCCCTCCTACGACCAAAAAAGAGGCACAACGCTTAGTTGGTCTCTTTGGATTTTGGAGACAACACATTCCTCATTTGGGTGTATTACTGTGGCCCATTTACCGAGTGACCAGAAAGACTGCTAGTTTTGATTGGGGACTGGAACAAGAGGAAGCCCTGCGACAGGTTCAGGCTGCTGTGCAAGCTGCACTACCACTTGGACCATATGATCCAGCAGATCCCATGGTGCTGGAAGTTTCAGTGGGAAATAGAGATGCTGTCTGGAGCCTTTGGCAGGCTCCTATAGGGGAATCACAATGCAGATCCTTAGGATTTTGGAGCAAAGCCTTGCCATCCTCTGCAGATAACTACTCCTCTTTTGAGAAGCAGCCTTTGTCTTGCTACTGGGCCTCAGTAGAGACTGAATGCTTATCCATGGGCCATCAAGTTGCCATGAGACTTGAGTTGCCTATCATGAGTTGGGTATTGTCTGACCCACCAAACCATAAAGTTTGGCATGCACAGCAGCACTCCATAATAAAGTGGAAGTGGTATATATGACATAGGGCTCGAGCAGGTCCTGAAGGCACAAGTAACTTTAACACGAGGAAGTAGCCCAAATGCCCATGGTCACTACCTCTGCCGTGTTACCTTCTCTTTCCCAGCCCACAGCTTGGCCTCTTGGGGAGTCCCTTACAATCAGCTGATTGAGGAAGAGAAACCTCAGACCTGGTTTACAGATGGTTCTGCACGATATGCAGGTACCACCCGAAAGTGGATAGCTGCAGCACTGCAGCCGTTTTCTGGGACATCCTTGAAAAATAGTGGTGAGGGCAAATTCTCCCAGTGGGCAGAGCTTTGAGCAGTGAATCTAGCTATTCATTTTGCTTGGAAGAAGAAATGGCCAGAGGTGCATTTGTACACTGATTCATGGGCTGTTGCCAATGGTTTGACTGAATGATCAGGGACTTGGAAGGAACATGACTGGAAAATTGGTGACAAGAAGGTCTGGGGAAGAGCTATGTGGATAGATCTTTCTGAGTGGGTAAAAAACATGAACATATTTGTGTCCCACGTGAATGCTCACCAGAGGGTGAATTCAGCAGAAGAAGAGTTTAATAATCAAGTGGATAAGATGACCCGCTCTGTGGCTAATGCCCAGCCTCTTTCCCCAGGCATTCCTGTCCTTGCCCAATGGGCTTATAAACAAAGTGGCCAGGGAGGTAGGGATGGAGGTTTTGCATGGGCTCAGCAACATGGACTTCCCCTCTCCAAGGCTGACTTGGCTACAGCCACTGCTGTATGCCCAATCTGCCAGCAGCAGAGACCCACACTCAGCCCCAGATATGGCACATTCCTTGAGGTGACCAGCCTCAAGTTTTAACTGAGAATAGACACATACTCTGGCTATGGGTTTGCACTTCTGGCACATAATACTTCTTCCAAAACTACCATCTGTGGACTTACTGAATGTCTTATCTATCACCATGGCTTTCCACACAGCATTGCTTCTGATCAAGGAACCCATTTCACAGCAAATGATGTGCAGGAATGGGCACATGCCCATGGAATTCACTGGTCTTACCATGTTCCCCATCACCCTGAAGCAGCTGGATTAATAGAATGGTGGAATGGCCTTTTGAAGACTAAATTACGGTGCCAACTAGGTGGCAATACCTTGCAGGGCTGGGGCAATGTTCTCCAGGAGGCTGTGTATGCCCTGAATCAGCACCCTCTCTATGGTGCTGTTTCTCCCATAGCCAGGATTCATGGGTCCAGGAATCAAGGGGTGGAAATGGGAGTGGAACCCCATTTACCCACTAGGAAAATTTTTGCTTCCTGTCCCTGCAACCTTAAGCTCTGCTGGTCTACAGGTTTTAGTCTCAAAAGGAGGAGTGGTGCCATGAGGGAACATAACAATGATTCCATTGAACTGGAAGATAAGACTGCCACCTGGCCACTTTGGTCTGCTCTTACCTGGGAATCAACAGGCAAAGAAGGGAATTATTGTACTGGCTGGGGTAATTGATCCTGACTATCAAGGGGAAATAGGAATACATCTACATAATGGGGGTAAAGAGGAGCTTGCCCGGAATGCAGGAGCTTGCCCGGAATGCAGGAGATCCTCTAGGGTGTCTCCTAGTCCTGCCGTGTCCTATGATTAAAGTCAATGGAAAATTGCAACAAACCAATTCAAGCAGGACTAATAATGGCCCAGAATCTTTGGGAATAAAAATTTGGGTCACCCCACCAGGCAAAGAACCACAGCCAGTTGAAGTGCTTGCTGAAGGTAACGGGAATGTGGAATGGGTAGTGGAAGAAGGTATTGGTAAATATGAACTTCGACCACATGACCAGTTACAGAAACGAAGATTGTAGTAGTCATGAACCCTTCTTCCATGTTTCATTGAGTATGATTGTATATGTACACAAAATGAATTTCTTTGTTTTCTTCCCCAAAACTTTACCCCTATCATGAAAAGTTGTATTAATTCCACATCATAATATTTAAGGATGTCAAGTTTAAGAGTGAATATTACCCAAGCACTTGCACCCTGTTCTGTGGGGAATTAATGCGTTTCTGATTGTGCGCAGGGGAGGTGAACATTGTTAGGTGCAAATATATCTGTATGCTTGTCTGTTATTATTTTTACTTAGAGACTAAGTATGGTTTAGGGTAATGTGTATGACTGCCGAGTTGACAAGTGGTGGACTGTGATGGTTAGGCTAATGTGTCAACTCGGCCAGGTAATTGTGTCCAGGTGTTTGTACCAGCAAGCACTGGGCTAATTGTAATACAAGAGCATTTATGGACTTCAACCAGCAGTATGTTTACTGCGTGGATGGCTGATTACATCTGCATCAATCAGGGAGATTACATCATCAATGGATGGCGCTTTTATCCAATCAGCTGAATGACTTAAAAGGGAAAGTGATTTCAACATTCAGAGAGAATTTCCCAGCTCATCGTTGGACAGGCGAGTTTTTCTCCCAGAAACTCATCAACAACCCTTCATCAGACTTCCATTGGAGCCCCTGGTTTGCAGCCTGCCTGTGGAACCTGGACTTGTGCATCCCCACGGTTGCATGAGAGACTCTTAAAATCTCATATTATCAACAGATATCTCCTGTTGATTCTGGTTCCCGAGAGAACCCTGACTAATATACAGTATAGATTGATTTCATTTGAAAATAATTTGACAATAGCAAATAAGTTGGACAAACACATTTCGTACAACCCAGTAATCCCACTCCAAGAATTATACTTTGTTGGAATATGTATAGATATATACATGGAAACATGTGCCTCATTAGTCACTGCAGCAATGTTCAAAATAAGAAAACATTTGAAACCACCTGTTCTTAATTTGCTAAGAGCTGCTAGGAGCAAAATACCAGGAAAAATATTCGTTCTTTTACTGGGAATTTATTAGGTTAAAAGCTTACAATTCTGAGGCTGTGAAAAGGTCCCAATCAAGACATCATCAGAGATGCTGTTTCACCCAAGGTTGGCTGCTGGTGATTCTGGACTACTGCCATGTGGCAAGGCACAATAATGGCTAGTCTCTGCTGAAGTCTCTGCCTTCCCCACCTTTTTCCCTGAGCTCAGCTGTGGGTGATCAGGCATATGGTTTGTCTCTCCCATCTCCTCTGGGCTTCATCTCTTTCAGCCTCTCATGGGCCTCTTTCCATGACTCTGTGATCCACTGATTCCAGCCACTTGGGACTTTTCTGTTTCTGTTGCTTTTCCCTGTGTGTCTCTTCTTTCAGTCATCCATTTATAAAGGAATACAGCAAGAGGGTCAAGACCAATGTGGGGACATATCTCACTGAAGCAATCTGATCAAAGGGACCCATACCCACAGGAATGGATTAACTCAAAGAATATGATCCTTTCTGGAATCCACAAAAAGTTCCAAACTGTCACATTCACCTCAATGGAAAAAGTTATTTATTCATTCATTTTAGTTAAAACCTATGGATTAGTGATGATGATCATTTTTTCATCCTCTCTTGACCTCTCAATTTTTTCTCTCCTTTTACTTCTATGTGTTAAGTTCAGATCTGGCTTCCATTTCATGAATTCTCTTCATTGGTGTTTAATCTACTATTTAATCCATAAAGTTTGTAACTTCTATTACTATTTCCATTAGATTTTGATTTCAACTAATTTGATAGTATCATATATTTCCTTTCATTTTCCATTCCATACTTTATATATCCTATCTCCTTAAATAATAGTTTTATTTCCCCATGGCCTGTCTATTCTGAGAGGTTCTTGGGGATCTAATCCAGTTTTTTGCTATGTCTTCTAATTCTTACTAGAGTATTTTGCTCATTCATTTCTTAATTTCATATTGTGAGTTCAATTTAGGCATAGCTTGATCTATAGGAACCTTTAAAAAATATGACTACAGTACCATTTTCCCTAAGAGCACCACCAGTTCAGACTGACTTTTAAAGTTACTTTCTCAATTTGAGGTCTTAGGATATTTCAGATAGGATAAAAGTGAAGTGTTAAACCACAGAAACCATAGCTCATGGATATATTACTTGGGTGGAACTTTTAAGTACACCTCACTCAGAGACCAGGATAAGATGGAAATTGTGGTAGCTAAAGGAAAGAAAAAGAAAAGTAAGATCCTGAATAACAGACATGAACCATTATTTCATGGGCCTTTCAGGACTTAGGAAAAAACATTTCTGTTTTTTTTTTTTTTT
>JAQZBX010013591.1:0-39648 GCA_029593785.1 Cabassous unicinctus
CATCATATCTACATTGGAGTAAGGAAGATCTGACCCCTGCCCATTTTTTTTTTTCAGCCCTCCTAACCACACTTTCTACCATACCTCTTTCTTGCACATTATTTTTAATAATGAATTTAATTTCTCAACATATTCCATGCCTCTATGCCTCAAAATTCTATTTGTTTTGTATAGACTCTTGAGTCATGACTTCATATCTGAAACTTTGTTGTTTTTTCAGAGGAAGGAGTGACTTTTGTTTTATTTTTTAAATCATAATGGTTGCCTTTTAAAATGGTGTTTCATTACATGTATTACAATGAATCACTAATAATTGCTTACATATTCTGTCTTCCAGCATTAGACCATGATCTCTCTAAGGGACCAAACCATGTTCTGATTAGATATCACAACCTAAAAAGGAAAGCTAACACAATTTAAAGTAACTATGATTTCTTGTAACACAGAGGAACACGTTACCCAGCGGAGCCAAAGAAGAATTCTTTACCCCTGTGTTTATCCCAGTACCACGGTTATCTCATGGTGACTAGACATTCCACTTGAAAGAAGTTGTATTAATCAGGACTCTTCAGAGAAACAGAACTGACAGGAGATATCTATAAATATTATGAGATTTTATAAAATTGTCTCACGCGACCATGGGAATACACAAGTCCAAATTCCAAAGGACAGGCTGCAAGCCGGGAATGCCAATGAAGGTCCTCAATGAGTTCCCCAGGAGAAGCTGTCTGTCTGAAATCAATATGGGAATTCTCTCTCTGATTGCTGAAATCACTTCTCCTTTTGTGGCCTTCAACTGATTGGATGAGACATCTCTCATTGCTGAAGGCAATCTCCTCAGTTGATTGTAAATATAATCAGCCATAAATGCAATCAACTCACTCATGATTTAAGTCCACAAAATGTCCTTCCAGTACAATTTGACCAGTGCTTGTTTGACCAAACAACTAGGCACCATCATTATCTGGCCAAAATGACAAATGAACCCAACCATCACAGGCTACCCATTGTCAACTTGTCAGTATTCACATCACCTTGAACTATACTTAATCTCTAAATAAAAACAATAACAGACATTTTTTTTTTCACCTAACAATACTCAACTGTCCTGTGTGCAATCAAACATGCACTAAATCCCTCTAGATTAGGGTGAAAGTCACTCTTAAACTTTACATCCTATAACTTTAATGCTATGATATCAAACTAATACAGCCATACTCAAATTCATATGATAAGGGGATAAGATATGGAAGAAAACAAAAATATTTTATGTAGCTGTACAAATATACTCGTAAGAAAACAAGGAAGAAATATTCATGACCATTACAGTACTCATTTCTGTAAATGGTCATGGGGTTGTAGTTTGTATTATCACTACCTTCTTCCATTGCCCATTCCGTATTCCCTTTACCCTCAGGAAGCACCTCAGCAGTCTGTGGTTCTTTGTAGGGTGACCCAAACTTTCATTCCTGAATTTTCTGGGCTATTGTTAGTCCTCCCTCCCTAGATTGATTTGCTGCCATTTTCTATTGACTTTAATGACAGGGCATGGTAGTTCTAAGAGAAGCCCTAGGAGATCCCCTGTATTCCAGGCAAACTCTTCTTTACTTCCATTGTGTAGGAGCAGTACTATTTCTCCTTGATAGTCAGGATCAATCACCCTAGCCAGTACATTAATTCTCTTCTTTGCCTGTTGATTCAGAGGCATGAGTAGCCCAAAGTAGTCAGGTGACAGTCTTAACTACCAGTTCAATGGAATCATTATTGTGTCTCCTGGTAGAAGCACTCCTCCTTTTGGAACTAAGACCTGTAGACCAGCAGAGCTTAAGTTTGCAGAGACAAGAAGAGAAAGTTTTCCTAATGGATTACTAGGGGTAATAGTGAGTGGTGCCTCTCGCATTTTCACCCACTGATACCTGGACCCATGAATCCTGGCTATGGAAAAAATAGCACCATAGAGTAGATGCTGCTTTAGAGCATACCCAGCCTCCTGGAAAGCAATGCCCCAGCCCTGCAAGATATTGCTACCTAGTTGGCACTGAAATTGAGTCTTCAAAAGGCCATTCCACCATTCTATCAATGCAGCTGCTTTAGGATAATGGGGAACATGGTAAGACCAGTGAATTCCATGAGCATATGCCTATTCCTGCACTTCATTTGCTGTGAAATGTGTTCCTTGATCAGAAGTAATGCTTTAATTGGAAAGGTGAAAAACCTCGATAAGTGTGTGCCTCATGAGCTCACTGAAAATAAAAAAAAATCGTCATTTTGAAGTGTCATTTTCTCTTATTCTATGCAACAACAATGAACCATTTTTCGATTGGATTGTGATGTGCGATGAAAAGTAGATTTTATACGACAACCGGTGATGACTAGCTCAGTGGTTGGACTGAAATGAAGCTCCAAAGCACTTCCCAAAGCCAGACTTGCACCAAAAAAAGGTCATGGTCACTGTTTGGTGGTCTGCTGCTGGTCTGATCCACTACAGCTTTCTGAATCCCAGCAAAACCATTACATCTGAGAAGTATGCCCAGCAAATCAATGAGATGCACTGAAAATTGCAATGCCTGCAGCCGACATTGGTCAACAGAAAGGGCCCAATTCTTCTCCACAACAATGCCCGACTGCACATTGCACAACCAAGGCTTCAAAAGTTGAAAAATTGGGTTACGAAGTTTTGTCTCATTCGTCATATTCACCTGACCTTTTGCCAACCAACTACCACTCCTTCAAGCATCTTGACAACTTTTTGCAGGGAAAACACTTCCGCAACCAGCAGGATGCAGAAAATGCTTTCCAAGAGTTTGTCAAATCCCGGAGCATGGATTTTTACGCTACAGGAATAAACAAACATTTCTTGTTGGCAAAAATGTGTTAATTGTAATGGTTCCTATTTTGATTAATAAAGATGTGTTTGAGCCTAGTTACAATGATTTGAAATTCACAGTCCGAAACCGCAATTCCTTTTGCACCAACCTAATATTTGAATTATTATTTAGATTTATAAATGTTTGTTGCTATGCTATCAATTTTTTATAATTGATTATATTAAATCTAACCTGGTCTTGCACTTTCGTTTAAAATATGTAATTTCTTTCTATCTATTTTTCTATTTATTTTACAATAAAGGATTTTTTAACAACTAAAGTTAAAAAAAGTAATGCTGTATGGAATAACATGACTGTGGATAAGGCATTCTGTAACTTCACGGATGGTAGTTTTGGCAGAATAATTGTGTGCAGGGAAGGCAAACCCATTTCCAGAGTATGTGTCTGTTCCAATCATACCATATCACTGCCTCTTCCATGATGTAAGTGGTCTAATGTAGTCAACCTGCCACCAGGTAGCAGGCTGATCACCTCAGGGAATGGTGCCATATCACAGGCTGAGTGTGGGTCCCTGCTGCTGGCAGATTGGGTACTCAGAGTGGTTGTAGCCAGGTTGGCCTTAGTGAAGGGAAGTCCATGTTGCTGAGCTCATGCATAACCTCTGTCCTTACTGCGAGGCCACTTTGTTCATGAGCCCATTGGACAATTACAGGAGTGGCTGAGGAAAGAGGCTGACTGGTATCCACAGAATGGATCATCTTATCCACTTGATTATTAAAATCTTCCCCTGAAAAAGCCACCCTTTGCTGAGCATTCATGTGGGATACAAATATCTTCATGGTTTTTGCCCACTCAGAAAGGTCTTTCCACATACCTCTTCCCAAGAATCTTTGTCACCAATTTTCCAATCATGTTCTTTCCAAGTCTCTGATCATCCAGCAAAACCTTGGTGACAGCCCATGAATCAGTGTACAAACACACCTCTGGCCATTTTTCCTTCTAAGCAAAATAAAAACCTAGTGCACTGCTCAAAGTTCCACCCACTGGGAGGACTTCCCTCACCACTATCCTTCAGGGGTATTCCAGAAAGGGGCTGCAGTGTTGCTGCTGTCCCTTTTGAGTGGTACCTGCATATCATGCAGAACCATCTGTAAACCAGGACCGAGTTTTCTCTTCCTCAGTCAACAGATTGTAAGGAAGTCCCCAAGAGGCCATATCTGTGGGATGGGAAAGAGAAGGTAATGTGGCAGGAGTGGTGGCCATGGGTATTTGGGCCACTTCCTCATATAACTCATTTGTGCCTTCAGGACCTGCTCGGGCCTTATCTTGCATATACTAATTCCATTTTATGATGAAATGCTACTGTGTACACCCAACTTTGGTTTGGTGGGACAGATAACACCCAACTCATAATAGGTGTGGCAGTTTGATATTATTTATGAATTCCAAAATGAGATATAGTTTATGTTTATAAACTGGTCTGTTCCTCTGGGCATGATACCCCTTTGATTGTATTAAATTCAGAGGTTTCACTTTTACTTTATTAAATCAAGATTAAGGCTTTGATTCAACCATATCATTGGGGCATGCAGGGTTGAGTCCCCGCCCCCTTGGTGGGCTATATACACGGATGCTCAATTAAGAACACAGAGAAGTAGATACACAGAAAAGATACACAGAGGATCCTGTGGCCCTGGGAAGAGAGATGAGCCTGATAGTTTCCAGCTGACCTCATGAAGAGAACAGAGTAGCTGAGCCCAGAAAGAAACGAGCCCCAGAGAAAGAGATGAGCTCTGCACCAGCCTACAGCTGAGATTGGAAGAAGCTTGGACCATGGAGCCTTAAAAGGAAAGAGGAAGAGTGAACTCTTGTAGACATTGCCCACCATATTACTTCAACATGTGGCAACAGAGTTTGGTGAGGAGGTACCTCTTATGGTACCTTAAGCTGGATCCTTTAGGGCCTTGTAACTGTAAGCTTTTATCCTAAATACATATCCTCTATAAAAGCCAACAGATTTTTGGTACTTTGCATCAGTACCCCTTTGGCTGACTAATACAATAGGCAACTTAGGTCTCATGGTAATTTTGTGGCCCATGGTTAAGCATTCAGTCTCTGCTAAGACCCAGTAGCAGTCCAAAAGGTGTTTCTCAAAAGGACAGTCATTATTTATAGAGGATGACAGGGCTTTGCTCCAAAATCCTAAGTGTCTGTGATTCTCCTATAGGGGCTTGCCAGAGGCTTCAGATGGCATCTCTATTTGCCACTGACACTTCCAGCACCATTGGATCTGCTAGAGCATATGTTCCAAGTGGCAGTGCAGCTTGCACAGCACCCTGGACCTGCTGCAGAGCCTCCTCTAGTTTGGGTCCCCACTCAAAACCAGCATCTTTTCTTGTAATTTGGTAAATGGGTCCAAGTTGCACACCCAAAGGAGGAAAATGTTGTCTCCAAAATCCAAAGTGGCCAACTAGGCCTCTTTTTTGCTAATAGGAGAGGTCAGATGCTGCAGTTTATCCTTCACTTTAGAAGGGATATACCACTGGACACCTAGAAATTTCACTGCAGTGGAATGTATTTTTGTTGGATTTATCTCCCATCCTCTGACATGCAAATGCTTTACCAATAAGTCTAGAGTTGTTGCTACTTCTTGCTCACTAGGTCCAATCAACATAATATCATCAATATAATGGACTAATGTGATGCCTTGTGGAATGGAGAGACAATCAAAGTCCCTATGGACAGTATTAGACAAAGCTGGAGAGTTGATATGCTCCTGAGGTAGGACAGTGAAGGTATATTGCTGACCTTGCCAACTAAGGCAAACTGTTTCTGGTGGCCCTTACTAACAGTAATAGAAAAAAATTATTTTCCAGATCCATAGCTTTAGACCATGTACCACATGATGTGTTGACTTTTTCAAGCAATGATGGCGCAGGAGCTGCAATTGGAGTCACCACCTGGTTAAGTTTATAATAATCCACTGTCATCCTCCAAGATCTTCCTGCTCTCTGCACAGGCCAAATAGGAGAGTTGAATGGGAATGTGGTGGGAATCACCACCCCTCCATCCTTCCATCCTTAATGGTGGTACTGATCTCTGCAATCCTGCCAGGAATCTGGTATTGCTTTTGATTTACTATTTTGCTAGGTACAGACAGTTCTGGTGGCTTCCACTTGGTCTTTCCTACCATGATAGTCCTCACTTCACAAGTCAGGGAACCAGTGTAGGGATTCTGCCAGTTGCTGAGTATGTCCACTCCAACTATGCATTATAGAACTGGGAAAATCACATAATGGGTCCAGGGACACACTGAACCCACTATTGGTGGATCTGAGCTAAAACTCCATCAATCCCCTTACCTTCATAAGCCACTACTCTGAATGGAGAACCACAGTGACATTTTGTGTCTTTTGGAATTAATGTCGTTTCTGAGCCAATGTCTAATAATTCACAAAATATCTGATTATTTCCTTTTCCCCAATGCAGTTACTCTGGTAAAAGACCACCTGTCTCTGGGGAATGTTGGGAGAAAGATTAACAGTATACATTTTTGGCAATGTAACAGAATCCTCTCCCAAGGGGTCCAGCCTTCCCTCATTCAAGTGGCTCTGGGTCTGTAAACTGTCTCAAGTCTCCCAATTGATTAAGGGGCCATGATTCTCTGTTTCTGTAATTCCATTTAGGCTTTTGTTCACATGACCTAGAACACTTCTGAACAAGGAGGACTTTAGTAGACTCCCCATCTGTTTTACTTCTTGGTACCTCATGATCTATTAGCCAACACCATAGGTCTCTGTGACTCAGACTATTTTGATTGCTGCTTTGAGTCTGCTTTTCATTGTGGTAGCCATGCCCACCTTGTCTTTGGTGATTAAATGCTGCCACTTGGATTCTGCTAATCCAGGATCCAATCATCCCCATAGTGTTTAATGATCCCAGTTCAGTGCCATCAATTCCCAAAGTAATATCTGACCTACAGAGGAGAGCAACCACGGAGCTCTTCAGGGAAAATGGAGTTAGTCTCACAAATTTATCCCTCACAGTCCACGTGAAAGGTATGTCCTCTGCATTCCTGTACATATCCTGGGATGGGTGAGCTGATCTTATTTGATAAGTCCATTCTAATATTCCAATCTCTCTTAGCCTTTGGATCCCTTCATCTACAGTATACCAGGATAATTCTGGCATTTTTACCTCAGATAATATTGGCCATCTTTTGATCCTTGTTTCAGCCAACCACTCAAACAAACTGTTAGAGCCCTTTCTAACCCCTCAAACTTCAATATTGACTCTAGAATCTCTGCTTAGTGGGCCTAAATCAATAAATTCAGCATTATCCAAATTTATATCCCCTCCACCATTATCCCAGACCCTTAATATCCATTCCCACATGTATTCCCCTGTCTATTATAAATTGGAAAACTCATGCAGTTCTTTTGGAGCATAGCATACTTCCTCATGGGTTATATTTTGTACCTCACCTTTGGGGCTTGTAGGGACTTTGGTCTAGTTAGAGGTCTGGAAGAAAAGAAAAGAAAAGAGAAAAGGGAAGGAGAAGGAGAAGAGAAGAGAAAAGAAAAGAAAAAAAAAAGTGGTAGGGATGAGTAATGAGAAGGATTAGAAGTGTCTTGCAAGTCAATTACCTCAGAGCATTCCATTACAGTTTCATCTGTTAAGATAGGATTAATCTCTTCAGGTGGAGGTTTGATGGCAGTTGGGGCAGACTGGAGGTTGAGTGGCTATTTCCTCAGGGCAGACAATTACAGGTTTATCTGGCAAAGAGTCAGCAGAATTTAGGGTTTCAATGTCCCCACTGCCATCATTATTAACCCATATGTCCCCATCCCAATTTTCAGGATTCAATTCCTTTCCAAAAAGGGCCCTCATTTTAACAGCAGACACCCTACAAGGGTGAGATTTTAGTTTCTGTTGTAACTCTGTTACTTGCACAATGAGACTCTGGGTCTGGTTTTCAGAGGTCTCAAGTCTGTGGCTACAGGAAACAAGATTTTCTTTCAGGGCACGCATAGAAACTTGCACATCATTCATGCAGCACTTAGGGGTTCTTAACAAGGGGTCTGTGAGCTTGAATTGAAATTCAGAAAAACATTATTCTTGAGGGATGTGTTGGTGCAGGTGTGATATATTTATTAAATAATACACAGTATAGTGTGGACTTAGTAAGGGGTCCATCTTTTTCACCTGACAGGCAAAGGGGTCCATGGAACAAAAAAGGTTAAGAACCAATTTGAAGCCTTCAGCTCTTTTATAACTGTATCCAGCATATTTAGGAACATCCAACTAACATCATTGTATCTTTTAACTCCATAAAACTCTAAGGTGTCAAAAATACTCTCACCCAGAGTCTTTCCTCTTATAAGGATGGAAGTAGCCATATCCAATGGTGATATTTCTCATATCTATATTGCCATCTCATGCCATGGACTATCAGTGGCCTCTTGATAATTGGAAACAGAGTCATTAGTGCCTTTGAATCTAATCAGAGTAGAGAGCCAGTTGCAAAAACACCAGTACCAATTCAGAAATTTCATTTTTAAGATTCTGTTTCTCAAGAACCACTTCTGGTACCAAGCTATATTAGTCAGGGTTCTCTAGGGAATCAGAACTGACAGAAGATATCTGTAAATATTATGAGATTTTATAAAATTGTCTCACATAACTGTGGGGATGCACAGGTCCTAATTTCACAGGACAGGCCACAACCCAGGAACTCCAATGAAGTTCCTCAAAGAGTTCCCCAGGAGAAGCTGGCTGTCTGAAGTAGGGATGGCAATTCTCTTTTTAACTGCTGAAATCATTTCTCCCTTTAAGGCCTTCAACTGATTAGATGAGACATCTCTCATTGCTGAAAGCAATCTCCTCAGTTGATTGTAGATGTAATCAGCCATAGATGGGATCAACTCACTGGTGATTTAAGTCCATGAAATGTCCTCACAGTACAATTTGGTCAATGCTTGTTTGATCAAACAACTGAGCACTATTACCTGGCCATGACACTTGAGCCTAAACTTTATCACAGAAGTCTATCGTGACAGATAGCCTTTATTTGGCTGTTAGTCACATTAGATTACAAAAGGGGATGCTTTCTGGCTTATCCTGTGAGAGAGAGCTTTATTTGCTTGCTGGATCTTTTATTAAATTAGGAAGAGTATACATATTGAATATGAACAAGCACTATATTTTACTCAGACTCAACTTTCCACTCACCCCAAGGAACTAAATAAGTACTGCTATGGGCACAAGAGAGTAAACCCATTCCCCCAAATATCATTTTGCAAAATAATCTCTAAATGCTTCAGGAATTAGGATGATAATAGAGTGAGCCTTTAGTAAACATTTGAAGTATGTTTTCATCTTTCATCAAATCTCATCAGTTTCCTTCCTTCAAAAGACCTATTATAAGCAAAATTCCTGGCATACAATTTTATGGAAACCAATAAGGTATACTGCTAAAATGCTTGGTCATAGTTTCAGTTCAATGCATTCCTCATCTACTTGTCAGTTTTGTATTCCTTGGACAAATACGTTACTATCTTGTACCTTCACTTACTTGTGTGTAAAATGGGAATAACCCTGCCTCATAGGTTGTTCTGAGGGCTAGAGGCATGTGAAACAGCTAACACAATACCTTGTATATATTGAATGCTTTAAAAATGTTGGCCATTGTAAAATGTATTATAATTATTATTGTCATCATTGGTTTATTTTCAATACTATAATTTCCTGGGTCTAAACCAAGTTCAAAAGCCATTTATGATTAAATGGTAAGTTCATTAATTATTGGCTTTATTCAGTATTTCTCACATCTATTCCTTTCTTATTTTAAAAGCATTTTCACCTCTTTTACTTTCTCTCTCCAGAATTATCATATAACTAACAATTGCATAAACTTAGCCTGTGAATGTTCAAGGATCTTTGATGAATGTAAGCCTTGTAATCAAACTGGTAACTCTATTCTGAGAGGTTTGTCATGCAGCCATCACTGTATTTAGCTGTTGCCTTTTGCTGTAGAAATATGTGAGAAGTGTGTGTTTGGTTTTATTTTATTTTACTCTAGCCAACTTACTAGTGAAGATTCTAACTGAAGACAAAGAATTATACAGGTCTTACTTACTCTGAAAAGAACTAATGGTGATTTTGCATCTCTGCTTTTGATTAGGAAGGTCAACTGAAGCCTCCAATTAGTGACACATTAATTTCATCTATAAAGGGCAAATCAGAGGCTAGGGGTGTCATTTGGATGATAGGGAATATTAAAACACTCATTTAACATTTAGAATGTAAGTCAAAGCATGCCTCTTTAGTATTTCACTTGAAATAAAAATGTAAATAGTCTTTTGACAATAAGCTAAAAAGAAATATTTTATATTGATAAAGCACATTCTTCTACTATCACTTCTTAACTGAGTGAATTTAAGTAGGTTCTTTGTACATGTGTTCCTGGGGAAATAATTACTCCTGAAATGAGATCCTATATTCAGAAGAGAGTGAACTAAAAAGAGTGGTTGTGAGGAAAACAGTAGTTTAACTGCAAATTGGTAGGAGGTGGTAGGCTACTCTTGAGTCTGCTGATTGCTAATTTTCTTGGTTGCTGCTGCACTACCTTGAGGTAATTGAATGGGCCCAGATTACCTGGAGGGTGGGGTGTTGCAGCCCTCTGAAGAGAACCTGGTAGATGTGGTACTTCCCTTTGCATTTTGCTAATGAAAAGCCCAGTGATCCTGAAAGTGATCTGCAACCAATTTTGCCACAGTCATCCTATATATAAAAATGGTCTGTAAAGATGCATATCCAATTAGTAGGCTATCACTCAGATGCCTTAGCAATAGGAGTTTCTGAGTCACTGATTTTGTGCTGACACTTAAACAGCTTTCCTTATTTCTAGGGATGCGTGGGTGGAGAGGTAGTGTACCTACTTTTTTACTGTCCTTTATAAGTTTGATCTAGAACAGGGCTGGTTTAAAAAAAATTTTTTTTTTTTCCTTTAAAGCACCAGATTGAAAATATTTTAGACTTTGTGGGCTAAGAGACATAATCAAGGAAATTATTTAGGTACCCTTGTCTTTAAATGTTGCTGATAGGTTGATAGCATTGTTTTTTGTTTGTTGTTTCTTTTTGTTTTTTTTTTGGATGGGCAAAGATACATAACTGTGACATTATCACAGCAATCATTTCCCCTCCACCTTGTTGTTTGCTCTCGCTGTCTGCTCTAGGTGTCCATTCGCTGTACGTTCTTTCCGTGTCCGCTTGTCTTTTTCTTCTCGTCTTTCTCTTTAGGAGGTACTGGGAACCGATCCTGGGACCTCCGGTGTGAGAGAGAGGGATTCAGTCACTTGAGCCACCTCACCTCCCTGGTCCACTGTGTCTCTCACTGTCTCTCCTCTGTGTCTCCCTTTGTTGCATCATCTTGCTGCACCAGCTCTCCATGGCACAGGCCGTCAGCTCCCCATGGTGTGGGCCGCCAGTTCTCTGTGGCGCTGGCCAGCTTACCTTCACCAGGAGACCCCGGGAATCAAACCCAGGGCCTCTCATATGGTAGATGGGAGCCCAATTGCTTGAGCCACATCCGCTTCCCCCAGCTATCATTTTTAATTGCTTAGAGCAATGTTAGAGGGGTATTTCTGCTTTTTTTTTGGTTTCTTGTTGTGTAAAAGCATCCTAGGAAACCTCAGAGGGCCTATGTGCCTGCCTTAGTAAAGGAGGAGGAAGAGTGTAGGATTTTATTCTGAAATCTGATGACCTGAGCAGAAGAGAAAAACACTAGAAAGCATTGAGTTCCAGCAGCATCGGTGCCATTTCCCTAAGGAGATGAGAAATAAAAAGAAAGTTGCTCAAACCGTGTTCAGTCGGCTAAACTCTGCCTAGGGGTTCCAGCCACCTTCCCTGGATTAATACCCTAGGTCTCATTCCCAGATTCTGCCTCACCCCTCTGGTTTCCATCTGTATCTCCTAGACTATGTTACCAGGTGAATAATGTTCTTACATGTAACAGGAGCTACCCTAATAGTTCTAAACCTTACTCCCTGCTCATGAGGTAGAGGGAGGAAGATAAATGCCAAGTATGCTCTGTTGAAATCAGGGCTACATTTTGCTTTGGTAACAGTGTTAGCAGTGTGTGTTGGTCTTTTTATGCTGGTCCACTGTATTATTTGGAGAGGCAGGGAAAGAATGCCTTCTAAGTCCAGAATATTGATAGGGAAAAACTTTTGGAATCAATCTGACTGTATAATTAGTAATTACTCCTAGTGGTTCTTTGTAATGAGGGTATTCAATCATTAAAATATAATTGGTCTTGATTCCATTTCCATATAACGTTTAAAAGTAGAGATTGCCACAATTAATTCAGACAATATTTTAAAATATTTTTGCTGAGTGCATATTTCCATGTTGTCTTTCAAAATCCACCTCCACCTCCTACTTTCTAACCACTAAATACTAGTTCTGTTTGCACTTTATGCCAGGACTTAAGACTTAGGGTAGTTCGTCCCAAATATTATGAAACCTCATGAAACAATGAAGTCCCTGTTCCTCTACATCCTGCCTACTTAGTTTTTGATGTTTTTTTCCTCAAGCAAAGCCGTGGTAATGCTTACATGGTGGAAAAGCACCTAGCTAAAATAGCAAGAGGTTAGCCTGTCAACCGGACAGACCACTTTAGCATGAGACCTCAATACAGTGTCTTTCAGCATCAGGGAAGAAGACCACCACCCTGGCTGCTTCTGGATACCCCAGGATTCCCTACAGTTGAATCAATGACATTTCCATCCTCATTGCAATTGTATCTATACCAAAAGAAGGGCTCTTCTATTGGTTAAGAGTCTCTGGTCATAGTCGCTTTGACAAAATAGAGTGGCTACCACGGTCCAAACTGAGATTTCCACCTTGCCTCCAGGAGTTAATTATGGAAACTGGAAAGTGCTGGCAAGCAGCTAAGGAACAGAAAGCTTGTTTTTCCACGTGGGGTCTATGCCACTGCTGGCCTAGACTTTCCTTGGACTTTTGGTTTTTATTTTCTGAACTCTGTAATAACCTGGGTATAGGAATGGATTTGTAGGTCATATAGCCAACCCTGCCTATTCCAAGTACTTCAGAACAAAAGAGAATGACTTAAAGAAAGCAGATGCAAAGAGGATGGGAAAAAGAAGTAAAACCTGGGGAAGGAGAGCAATCCCCAGAGCCTTAGCCATGCCCTCAAGAACCAAGGAAAATGATCATCATTGCAGCCAAGTTCAATGAGTACTTAATATGTACCAGCCACTATTTTAAGCATTTAACATATATAAACAAACTCACATATATATATATATATAAAATATATATATATTATAATGCTTACAACAACCCTATCAATAAGTACTACTAGTAGTGTTCCTATTGCACAGATCTGCATTAGAGAGTTTTGACTTTTGGGTTACTTAAGGGTAATAGGAAGCCATTGAATGTTTTAAGCAGAGGAATGACACTGTCTTCTTTGCATTTCAAATCATTTAGGTATTTTAAATCCTGTGGGAAACTAGAAGAAAAAACTGGCAAGATGTGATAAGAACTTGAACCTAGGGGCAAATGACGAGGAAAAAGAGAGAGGGATTTGATAAATAACTTGCTTAAGTGGACAAGATTGAGTACTTGCATTTGGGGAAGAGGGATGAGTCAAAGAAATCAATGTCCCAAGTGAATTAAAAAATTAAGACCGAAAGTGGGCACCTAATAATGCTAAGTCCCAGGATTCCCTAAAACCCTAGTCTGCCTTGTGAAAGAAGTTTGGACTTGATTGGGTCTTTTTACATTCCATTTGAATGGAGACCGCCTGGGAGAAATTTCCTGAAAGGCACTCAGGATACTGTCTTGAAGACTCCCTGCCAAACAAGAAAGAGGAAATAAGACACTTAACTAGGGTCCCAATCAAACAAATCAAACCAAACTTTTTTGGTTTGATAGCTATGTAGGGCCTGCCTGGTTTTGCCTTTCATAGGGAAAGTTTCCCAGGGCTCTAATGTTAATTAGGAAATTTGTGATTTCTACAGATGATTGCATTATCATCTCAGACAGGAGAGCTAAAACCCTCTAGGCAAAGGAGAAAGAAAGCCATTTGCATATTCTCCCCAATCAAGCTCTAAAGGATTTTGGAGATAATGGGTAATTTGCCATTTGCTGTCAGGCCTGTTCTAAAGCACATTCATAGATAAGTACATGTGGTTCTTTTATAGGCCCTTGTTTATGATGTTTCCAAGGAAAGGGAAGAGAAGAAACAGATCCCTCATTTAGTATGATATTGCTAGAGATATACCAATTGAGTATGTTCCCTGTCTATGAGTCCTATATGTAGTTGTTTCTTTAACTGGAATTTCTCTTAGGCTGGACTTGGATTTCAAACATACTGTGACCAGTTACAGTCCTTTAATGCTTCATATAAGCTGGCAAATTAGCTGAGTATTTTTCTGAATATGTTTTATATCTATCATATTGTGGAAGATCTTCCTTTATGTCTTTGCTTTTATCTTGTTTTTATATAATACCATACCCTTTCCTGATACATTGTCTCAGGAAGGCATTAAAAATTTTGAGGGGCGTGTAAGTCAATTAAAAGCATACTGTTACTGGCCACTTGAGTCTGTGTCAGTGCAAGTATCTTGCCAGATTTTTCATTCCTTCAAAGACATAGACCCAGACTGCTCTTTGAAATGAGGGAAAACCCAGACTTTTTTATTTTTTTAAAGACACTCAGAATATTCTCCTCAATTTTTTCTAGAATTATGTCAATTTTACTTCTATGCTAGAATGCTGTCAATTTGATCTGCTGTTTTGAACGTTCTCTATATTTGTTTAACTTGATTTGTTTCCTGTACAATAAGCTACAACAAGAAATAATTCTCACCTTTTGTGTATTTATATTTCTTAAGATCTATAAATCTATTTCTCCTTTTGCAATCTGTTGGAAAAAGGAAAATAGTGTTTTAACTGACATTTTTCATTAAGAGCAGCTTTCTAAGTCCAACTTGGACCCTTGATTTGGATGATTATATAAATACCAAAGTTCAACTTGAAGAATTTTTATTAGAGTATACAGTATTTTCCTCCCCCAGAAACCTGTCAATAGACATTCTGACTATAATTTTCAAAGGGTGGGGCATGGATGGTGCTTGCTTGATGGCTATCTGACTTGTATCAGAAAGCCAATCAGATCTTAAGGAAATTATCTACTTTTGTGTTTCACTTTCCCAAACGGCAAAATATTGAACAAATAACACATTTAGTTTTTCAAAGTAATGTATTATACTGTTTTATATACACGGCTCAGATTCTACTTGTCCATCACAAGAAAACAAAATATTTTCCCTTCAAAGTAAAATTGATGTATGAGACAGAGATTGAGCCACATGATTAGCTCTTTTAAATGACAAGGCCAATTACTCAATTTTTTCTCTGTGAAAAATACTAAAATAACACATCTTAATCAATAGAAACATTTTTGTCATCTGTTTTATATATGAAAATTTACAAATATCTCTATACTTGTGGAAATCTGACAAATCACATTGATATCTATCTGAATGTTCTCATAAATTTCCATGAAGATGAAGAAAAGTTTTCCTTATAATATTGCTGACGCAATTTCAGCTTTAGAAGCAAGCTTTTAGTAATTGGGTACCAAAAAAGGCATCTTAAGTTTATATTATTTTTCCTTTTTTTTAAATAGTAGAATCCCAGTCAGGAGGAGGAAACTCTATGGAATTGTTTATGGAAAATGACATATGCAGAGCATCCTGTTGCTTGTGAAAAACCAAAAAAACAGACAAGTGGGAACATTTCATCAAGACTTGTTCATGTTTAAGTTGATTCTCAGGAGCACCTCACCTACTCCCCTCCCACATCTCTCCCTCTGTGGAGTTTATACTTCTCTTTGCATCCTTGAAGCTAGTGGCCATTCTGACAGCTGGTTCTGGTAATATTTGTATTTTTTTCCTTCCTTCCCTGGGAAAGCAGCCCAAGAATTGTCATACAATTCTGATTGTTCTTAAGCTTGCTTTTGTTTGTTTTGGTTTTGTTCTTAAAATATATCCTGGATGGACATCATTGCACAAGCCAACTGAGACCATGGGCCCCAATGGAAGATTGGTGTTCCAGAAACTTTTTAATATTTGCATGGATTCTTTTCTAACCCAGCATAAAATGACAGAAAAGTGACTTCCTTATTTGTTTATTCTGTTCTCTAATTCATATGCTGGAGAATGTAATTAATTTTTAATTTGTCTATATTTGGATAAACAGTAAAGCATTGGTTTACTCTAATATGTGCCAATGTAATCTGTTATGAATGAAGAAAAACCATGAAGATGGAATAAGTGGACCCAAAGGTTTGCAATATTGATGAATAGATATCTGTTTCTTAGACCAATTCTTCAAATGAAGTGATCCAGATGTAAGCGTTCTTTTAGGAATTATAGTGTGAGAATGGACCCTCTTTTTCAACAACTGCCACTAAAGCTGAGGAAGAAGGAGGCTGCTCAATTAAGTTGAATGTTCTATAGATGCTTCCATTTGTTTTTGTTTTGTTCTTGTGCATATGCAATTTTAAAAGAAAATATAAAATTATAAATAAGAAAGAGAAGATATTAAGTATGGGCTTAAAATGTAAAAGGATTAGAAAGTCGTCTCCTGTTTAAGCTTGTACCCACCTTCAATACAATCTCTGTCGAATGCCAACCATACTCTGCATGTTAGAATCCCTCCAAATGTTAGGACTCTCATTGCCATTGGAGGATTCTAATCATTAATACAGGTCTCTATGTTGAAAATGAATCTGCCTCCTTGTAATTTGTACCATTAGTTTACTTATTCTCTCTGAAGCTTCTTAGTATCTAATTCCTCTTTCGCTTGTTACAACTTTAGATCTTTCTACTTGCATAATCTTTCTAAGCCTTTTCTTTTTCAGCAGACTGTCTTCAGGACCTTCAATTATTGTCCTTTACTGGAGAAACTCTAACATAACAGTGTCTCCTCAAATGGGGTTGGGGGCACAGTTGTGGGCACAAAGGTGTTCATCACAATATCACTCGTATTGGTGAATAATTAAAATAAGCCTAGATATTGTACAAAGGAAATGGTTAGATTATGGAAAATCTTTATGACAGACTATTATGCAATCCTTAATCATGTTTCCAAGGAAAACTTAAGACCAAGAAAAATGTTCAAATTATAATATATTAGAAAGCAGGTTTCTCAACATAAAGCATACTTTTCATTATGATAAAAATATGTATCATATATACTTGTAGGGGGAAAAGACTGAAATGAAATTCATCGGACAAAAATCATGGTGGGATTATGGTGGGCTTTTATTTTTTTCCACACTGCTTTCTCTTTCTCTATGCTGAACATATGCTCCTTTTATCATCAGTAGACTTCCCATTATATTCTGGATGAGATCTGATGCACATAGAGGACATGGAATCACTACCTCCTTTGATCTGTATACTGCTTCATTTAATGAAACCAAAGTTTGCATGAGGTATTTCATATTTTAACTTATCTTTAAAAGGATGCATTTGAATAAGGCCTTCCTATTTTAAATAGGAAAAAGCCTCTTGTTCTTATCATGCTGCACTCAGTCCCAAATTGTTCAAATCAGTTTATTTGGGGGAAGAAAGCTGTGTTTGTTTAATTGAATCCTAGAGAGGCAGTAGGTAAGATACACTGCAGAAATTAGAGTATGGGAAAATATTAAAGCAGAAAGTCCTTTAAAAACATATGGTTTAGAATGGCTATAGTCAAAGACAATAGCAAGTCTTGGAGAGGATGTGAACCCTCATATATTATTAGTGTGATTGCAAAATGGTACAGCCACTTTGGAAAACAGTTTGGTAATTTCTTAAAAGTTGAACATAAATTTATTATATGACCCAGCAAGTCTACTTCTAGGTTTATACCCAATAGAACTTAAAACATATGTTCATACTTGTACATGAATGTCCAGCCTTATTCATACTAGCCCCAAAGTAGAAATAATCCAAATGGCCATCAACTGGTGAATGAAGAAACAAAATGTGGTGTATCCATATAGTGGAATATTATTCAGCAATAAATATACAGATCTATTCATATATGCAGCAACATGAGTGAGCCTCAAAAGCGGTATGCTAAGGGCAAGTGGCCAGATGAAAGAGCCTACATATTGTATAATTAGATTTATATAAAATGTTCAGAATAGGGAAGCCCATAGAGAAAGATTACTGGTTACCTAGGAGTAGAAATGGGGATTAACTGCAAATGGGCAGGAGAGATCTCTTTGAGGTGATGAAAATGTTCTAAAACTGGATATCATGATGGTTGTGCAAGTCTTTAGATTTACTAAAAATCATTGAATTATACATTTAAAATGGGTGAATTGTATGGTATGTAAATTATATCTCAATAAACCTATTATTTCAATAATATATTATTTCAATATATAAATAAAGTAAATAAATAAATCTTTAAAATATATTGTGTGGATTAGTTCTTATTTATAATTCTCCAGTTACTATTATCAAACCTCCAAGAGACTCAGCCCAGAACAGAGAATCACAGCCAATAAAAGGGCAAATTGTGGTCTTGGCTGTAGCTTTTCTGCCAGACTAACATCATCTTATACTGTATTTTCCCCATCTAGATCCTCATGGAATTTTTTTGTTCACTTTAGCTTATAATGTATTTTTCTTTGAAAATAGATTAAGAATTCACTTAACAGTAATGCTGAAACTTTATAGCCATTCCATTTTATTTGCTGCACAGCATTGCTAAAGTCAAATGCTGTTCTTGCCTTCATGTTTGCAGGCATCTTATATAATCAAAATTGTCACAAAGGAAAGAAAAGGATTGTGAGAATGACTTGGTCACCACTTGGCACATGACTTGGTCACAGAGAGGCAGAAAAGGATTGTGAGAATGACTTGGTCACAGAGAGGCAGAACTCCCATGAAAATTGAATGCCTGGTATTCATTCACTCATTCTTCAATGAGCTTTGACAATTAAAAATAACGTGGTATTGAATATGAAGTGTGAAATGTATAATTTTGCTTTAGAAAACATATTTGTCATTCTGGTGACTAGGAGCTCCTTATCATAAGGCATATTTCTAGGTATCATGTTTAAGAAAGGGCCAATATCGGCTTGAAAATCCTCCTTGCGTATTTTTAGGGAAACATGTTATGTTTCTATTTTAATTAAAAAATAATAATAATAATGGTTGAAACCCATCCTTTGGAATCTCTTAATGGGAATGTTCTGTCTTAAACTTCTGTTTCATTTTTAACTTTTATCAAAGCAACTCATAAAAACCTACAAATAATGATGAGCAGCATTGATTTGCAGCTTTTTACAATTCTTCTGCTTTGATCTCTTATATAGCGACAATCCATCCTCTTTTGGGTGCCAGTTTTAGCATTTTTCTCTTTTTTTCCTACAACCTCTTCACTCTGTATTATTTACTACTAGCTCAGCTAACCCTGGTATTGACATCATCCTGGAATCGACTGGTGAGTATTAGGATCACTCCTGGAAAAGTGATAGTGGAAAGGACTCCATCATTTCCCCCTTTTTGATAAGTAACTGTGCAGAAGTTTGCATGTTTATCCATCAGTCAACATTTAATTAAAACATTTAATGAAAGCCTACCATGGTGCCATGTACTAGAAATGAAAGACATTCTCACTGCCCTCCAGCTTTACCAATGAGTTGACAATGAAAATATAAATATAATAATTGTCATGATAGAGGAAAGGAAACAAGGGGGTCATTTAACAACAGGTTGGGAAAGGAGCCAGAGGTGACTTCCTGAAAGGCCTGTCAAGTTTGTTTCCTGCAAACAGAAAAAATTAAAATTAAAAAGTACAAGGTTTTAGATACACAAAAGAACGTGATAGATTTGGGAAACTCAAAACAGTTCGGTTTGACTAGGGAATGGAGTACGTTTAGAGGAGCTCACCATATAAGGCTGGAAAAAAAATGATAGGAATGACAGCTTAAGCGGGTTGTGTAAACTCTGTTTTCTTCATATCTGCAAAGTGAAGACAGTATATTTAGAGTGCTCAGGAGAGTGCAGGCACAGTGTCAGTGCTTCACGCTTCACGCCATTAACGGTGGAGGTGAATAAGGGTTTTATATGACTTCCCTTCTGATTAAGAAAACCCTCCTGATTAATTTTTGAACTCTATGAAATTCTAAAGACTAGTAAATCATGTGGCCTGGATACATGGATTCCCCTTATTAATGTTTTTAAAAATTTTCTAACTATGCGATATAATTGTTGATTTTGTTATTTACTGAGCTCTTTAGGTTATAGCAATTGCAAGCGGAAGCCAGAACACCAAAGTGTTTGAGATAGCTCAGGATTTTATGGTCAGTCCTGCAAATTTCCGGTTTCTAGTTTGGAAAATAGAGATGATCATAATATGTAAATCATAGTGTTTCTTTGAGGCTTGGAAATAATGACACATAAAGTGTTTAGCAGAATATCAAGTAACAAAAAAGAACTCCAAAGTGGTTGCTAAAAGTCACAATCTTTCTGTGGTCTTATTTTCAATGGTAAATTAACATATGTGCTTTCTTTCCACATTTGGTTAATACCATTTACATTTTTATTAGCCATCTTTAAGCTTTCTTATTTGTTTTCTCCTTTTAGTTAATAAATTAAATAGGCCATGCTGGTGAATGCAGTTGAAGGCAAAAAAGCTTTAAAGCTTTTCCACCTGCTAGTCATGACAGATTAGTGAGCTGCAAAATCAAATTAGTAGGTTACAACTAGCACTCTTGTTTTTATGAGAGAGACTAGACCATAACGAAAATATAGAAGTGTGTAGTAGTCAGTAAAAGCAAATATTGTTACAGGTATGTATATATTCAGTCACAATGCAAAATATATTTACCCACAATGGTTGGGCAAAACTCTGAAAATAATTGCTCTAAAGGACAGGAGAGCAGGTATTAGAAGTTTCTCCTTTTTTTCGCATCAGAATCCCACATCACTGTAATATTTTAATAAAATCTAGGAGATGAGAAAAGAAAGGAGAAAGAGTTTGGTATAAACAGTTGCCACACATGATTATAAAGGACATACAGATTGTTTTTCAGGTACAATGGTAAAAATGCTGTTATTCTAATATTCTGGAAAGTTGGAAACTATCTGGCCTTTGTAGGTATGCAAAAGGAATTTTGAAAATTAGGCTGAAATGCTTCCAATGCTTTTGTGAGCATGGGCACATGCTCACACACCACAACCAAGTATGGGGGGGTGGCGTTAGAAGTGTGAAGGCTCAAGAAGCAAACTCTGCTTTCTCCTTCTATTCTTACATTACCTTTCTTTCAAATTGTTGCTGATTTGGAGCAGCCAGGTTAATCCTAGCTATCTGTACTCTCCTACTGAGTTGATATTCCCCTCACTGTGAGAGAAGGATTTAATTACTTTGTGATAAATGTTCTAGATTGAGAGTAAAATTGAGTGCAAAGTTATGCTTGCAGCTAAAATGTGCTCTCTATGTGTGAGTTGGGGCTGGTCGCTTTACATAAACGTTGCTGATTGTGCTGTGGTGGAGCTGTGCCTACTGACCCATGTCTCTTCTGGATGCTGAAAGTAATTTGGAACATGGTGAGTCCTTAGTGACAGAAGGAATAAATGTTTTCGTTTTTTCCACAGTAGTTTTCTAGGTTCCTTTGTAGGGGTAATGCTTGGGGCCTTAGTAATTTCCAACAATTGCTGGCCTCTGGAAAGTTCCTTCTTTTTGAGATACTGTCCAAGGAAATGGATATTTTTTCTAAGCTTATATAATCTTTATATTCCGTTTTAGATCACAAGACCTGGAACATTGTGCTCAGAGATTATCAATAAAGGATTCTGCCTGGAAGTTATACCTTTAGATTTGAGCAGGTTTGAGGTGTCAGTTGTTGCTAGTCAGAGGTATAGAAAGAGTTGACTTAATTCTCAGTAGCCTGAGTGAAGGTCTAGAGGCAACCACCCACATATTTATATAAATCACTTCTTTGGAATCTGTCCAGGTCTGTTTTGTTTACTTTCTATTTATTTTCTACCATAAGATAAAAAAAAAGTTGGGTTATTACCAAGGTATTCCCAACATGATGATGGTAGTAGACTTAATCTTCATTTGGACACATTTATACCCCTTCAAACAGTTTAGCTGACTATTCTGAGGCAATGAAATATATAGATCAGGCATTGCAAACACAAAAGCACATATAAATCAAGTCAGATAACTTAAAATAATGAAACGAGAGAAAAACGTTACATTCCTGGTCTGGTTTTTGTTTTCATTCTTTTTTTAATTTGAGCAATTATAGGTTTAAAGAAAAATTATACATGAACATACATAAATTGTAAGTGTTCAGTAAACATCATGAACTTACAAAACAAACATGTATAACATCATACAGGGCTCCCACACATCACCCCCCCCCGCCCCCGCCAAACACCCTGCACTGTTGTGAAACATTTGTTAACAAATCATGAAAGAGCATCGTCAAAGCATTACTACTAACTATAGTCTGTATCTTCCTCCCCTATACATTTTTTAAGGATTTTTTGCTGTTTCTGTGTCCATTCACTGGGCAACTCTCTATGTCCATTTCCTGCCCTCTCTTCTCATCCTTCTCCTCCTGTCCTCACTGGGATTTCATCCTTGGAATCTTCAAGTGGAAGAGAGGCATCCTACCACCTGTGCCACCTTAGTTCCTGGTTTTTCGGTGTGTCTCGTCATGGCTTTCGCTTATGTCACTCTCCTGTTACATCATCGTCTTGCTGCGTGGCTCATGGGGCCTGGCGGCTCACCTGCTCAAGGGGCCTGGCGGTACACCTGCACACAGGGCCTGGTGGCCCACGTGCCTTCTGTATTTCTCTTTTTTTAAAATTTTTACCAGGAGGTCTTGGGGATTGAACCCAGGTCTCTCCATATGGGAGATGGACGCCCAACCACCCGAGCCACATCTGTCCCCCTGCTATATCTCTTAAAGTTGACCAAAGATACCTAAAGTTACAGTCTTTTCCCATACAGGATGGTCATATGATAAATCAGGCTTAGTTTATCACCAGCATTCTGAAAACCAGACCTAGGGAGAAAAACTAGGTCTGGGGACACATGCATGATTTCTAATATAGCAAATGTTTGACCTACCCTGACTATCACAAAATCAGGTCAGCGAGAATATTCGCATGTTTTTTGTTTTAAATTTTCACTCTAGTAACATATATACAACTTAAAATTTCCTCTTTCAACCATGTTCAAATATATAATTCAGTGCTATGAATTAAATTAACAATGCTATGCTACTATCACCACTGTTTTAGTTTCCTCATTGCTAAAGCAAATACCCATTCAGTTGGTTGAATTAAACAACAGGAATTTTTTGGCTCATGGTTTTGAGGCTAGGAGAAGTCCAAATCAAGGTATCATCAAGGCAATGCTTTCTTTCTGAAGACCAGTATTCTGTGACTGACTGTCAGTGATCCTTGATCTTTAGCTCTTCTGTTACATAGCAATGCACATTGCAGCCTCTTCTGGCCTCTCCCTTCTTTTCTGGTTTCCGTTGAACTTCAGCTTCTTGCTCCCCATGGCTTTCTTTTTATCTGTCTGAATTTCATTCTGCTTATAAAGGACTCCAGTAATAGGATTAAGACCTATCTTGATTGAATTGGGCCACCCCTTAACTGAAATAACCTCATTAAAAGGTCCTACTTAAATGGATTTATACCCACAGGAATGGATTAAGTTTAAGACCATGTTTTTCTAGGGTGCATAGTTCCAAACCACCATAGTCACATATCACTTAGATCAGAGAAGGAAGTACATGTGATTACAAAAAGGCAGAGCAAAATATGTGCTTCAATGGAGGTCTTTAAAAAGGCTGGTGAGAGTGATTAATCTAATGTAGGTACTAGAGAGCTTAACAAAGGATGTGGCAATGAATGAGACTATGAAGTATGAATAGGATTTTAATAGGCAGAAAAGGAAGGAAAGGTTTGCCAAAGGGAGGGAAATATATAAGCAACTCTATAGTTATATGGTGAGTCCTGGTGTGTCATATGAATGGTGACTAATTGGGTATGAGAGTAGAGTACATGAGAAATTTAGCTGGGACCAAGTCAAGGGGAACTTGAATATTTGCCTACAGATCTGAGATTTGATTATATAGTTAAGGGGAGCCATTCCAGGGTTTAGAGTAGGGGAAAGTCATCATCTGATTTGCCTGTTCTTCTCCCAAATTCTGGATGGTCCCCTTAACTATATAATCAAATCTCAGAATCCTTCTCTGAGAAGATGGTTAAAAATAGGAATACTGTCTAGATACTGGCTAAGAAATTATATGATTTCTGGAAGCACTGACAGTCCTTAAGAATCAGCTTTGCACTAGACACAATAAATTACATCCAAATGATTTCCAGATGCAGTGCACTTGAGGCTATCAACTTATTCGGCAATTTGGTTTATATGCAGAACATAGTGTTATATCCTGCATTTGGATTCTGTGCAAAAAATATTATACTTCTTTTGGAAACAACTAATAAAAGTAGTGAAAACATAAATAGATGGAATTAGGTTGAAATAGGCTGAATTGGAAATGAAATGTTGACCTTAACTATTTTAACAAAAAAGAGATTAGATTTTATGAAGTTACTGCAGTATGAAAGTGGTATGAAAATGTAATATGCAAACATAGGCCAATAAAAACTTCAGTTTTTAAATGTTAAAACATTTATTCACAATAATAGGGATAACTTCCAAATAATTGTCTTTCTTAGATTAAAAAGAAAATACAACCAAAAATTAAATCAGGATATGGGAACAGACTTTTTCTTCCCTAAAATGACACTGGTCAAAATTCACTTGTATGACCTACTCTCCAGTTCATTGGACTCACCCAGGACGACTAACAAGGAGGTGAGGATGGAGTGCCACCATACCAAGGAACTGAGAGAGTCTACAATTACAAGCAAGAGAGTCCCATCCATCAGCCATATGGAATCGAAGCTCCCTCTCAATTAGAGGTAGAGCAGGCATTACCATCCCAGAATCCTCAGCATTGAGGAATAAAATATGGACTAGAGTGGACTTACTGGTATTCTACTATAGAATTATTGTGATTCTAGCAATGGAAGAAATTATATCATTGATGTGAGACAGTGGCCACTTGAGGTGCTGAAGGCAGGGAGAGGGAAAAAGAGGTATAATATGGGGGTACTTTCGGGACTTGGAATTGTCCTGAATGACATTGCAATGACAGATGCAGGCCATTATATATCCTGCCATAACCTATAGAATTGAGTGGGAGAGAGTGTAAACTACAATGTAAACTATAATCCATCCTTAGTGGCAATGCTCCAAAATGTGTTCATCAATTGCAATGAATGTACCACACTAATGTGGGGAAAAGTGGGAGGTGTGGAGAGTGAGGCATCTGGGAATCCCTTATATTTTTTTATGTAACATTTTATACAATCTAAGCATTGTTTAGAAAAAATAAAAAATATGTTAAAAAAAAAACCTCACTTGTATATAATGTGCCATGAGATACACCTGTTGACCAGTGCATGGGTGTTGGTCAGGAACAACTAACCCTTGTGCCAAATTATAATTAGATAAAAAATGTACTAGACAGATGGCTATTTTGGCACAATTGGTATAAACAATGTATGAATTAATGTAAATTGTTTTAACATATTATTTTTCCATTCCAAGAATCTCAGTGTAGAATGCATATGAGTCCTGTACATCAACTCAACAGTAATTATGGGTCTAAATTAATCACTTCATTTATTACTTGCCAATCGCTCAATCTGGCCTCTCTAGATACTTTTGAGACAAGGAAACAATTTAGTGAAACAATTTTAAAAACTAGTCCAAGGTCACAAAATGAGAATAAAAATCGTAAAAATTCAGCCTTTAATCTTTTGCATAGTTAGTAGAGCAATGCAAAAATGAATTCCTATAAGGCTATGGAAATAATTTCATGATTAAGCAAAGAGATACCTTTGTTGAAGTAACAAAATTAGGAAAATCTATGGTGATAGCACTCAACATTTATGGAGAAATTCATTAAATCATAAATGAATGGACAGACTTTTGTTTGGTAGCTTAGTTGTGTTTTCTTTTTTTCTACTGTAGCCTTCCTCAAGTTCTTTATAGAAGTAAATGGTGCTTAAATGCATGATTTTGCATATTTGTTTTTTACAAACACACCCCTCTTTTTGGTTCATAATATGTTTGTTAACTGAGTTTAGAAGAGAGACATGAATACCCCCCTGGGACTTTGAAGATCTTGATGTTGGTCATTTAGCTTCTCCATTAGTCAGCTATATTCAAAAGCAAAGTCATTGACTTTCCATAATCAACACTGTAAATTAAGAGGGTTAGATGAAACAATATTTGGGTCCTATTCATCATATAATTAGTATTCATTTGATGTGTTATTTATTTAGAGTATGCAATAATTGGAATTGATTGTGCAAGAATAAGCTGACTGATGTTAAACATCTCCTTCTTCCATGAGAACACAGCTATGTCTGTGAGCACAGAATCAAATTCTGTACCTAACAGAGTAGTGCTCAATAAATAGTTAATTAACTAAAACTTCTAGGTCACCCCAAGAGTCCAAGATGATTTGGATATTGAACATAGGATGATAAGCTTTATGTACTAGAATAAGATTTGGGAAGGCTGCACCCAGGTAAATAGTAGGGACTTTTCTATTAATTCAACTGCCCAATCTGAACCCAAGGGCCTATTTTTTTCATTCTGGCCCATTCTGTTGGTTATTGTTTGTAAATTCTTACTAATCAAATTTGCATTTTTGAGGTTCCCCCCCCACCCCATATGTTTTCACCTGTATCAAAGCTTTTGATGTGATAGGTAGCAGTTGGAGAAAATAGTATTATATACTTGATGATTTTCCTTGAGTTGTAGTCTTTTCTGGGAAAGACTTTACTATATAGAACAAGAGATGTGTTGCTAAATCCTAAGGTAGCAACAAATTGGATTGGCTATAGATAGTGCCTTATTAGTAATTGGGCATCTTGTGGTGATTAAATTTGGTGGTCCGTATTTCAGGCTTTCCTGCTGAAGATCTTCTCAATAAAATGTGATTGTCAGCCTGGGCCCTTGCATATATGAAATGAAAAGGTGGCGTGAAGTGGGTGGGTGGATAGGTAGTTGAGGAAGGACAAAGGATGGATGCTCACTGATGTGCCTAAAGATATGCTTTGTGGATCTCTCACTAATTAATCATAAAAATTTGGAGTTATGATTGACAATTCTATTGGCTGGCACTCATGAACCTTCTACAAAGTGGAAAATTTCTTAGTAGAATAGCATGGCCCTACTGGATCTCATTTTTCTGTGAAGTATTTGAAAAATTGACCAGCAACTTTTTATTATTTTAAATATGTACACTATATTTTGGGGTCTCTCTATTTCTTAGAAAAATAAAGAGAATCTTTTCTTGAAATCCCAGGTGTAAATATATAGTCTAAGCGATCTTTACAGTGCTATGAGTTTCTAAAATGAGTGGGCATCGGGTGTGTCGATGTTGGTGGTGAGCAGAAAGGTGCCTTAGTTACTTCATTAAGCACCCATGAAGAAATATATATTGCTAATATTTCAGTACTTGATATATGATTGAGTTTTATTATTCATTCATCAAATCATCACTGAGCTAAATGCTCTAGTCGAGGAAATGCAAAGAGAAATAGGACATTGACTCTTTGTCTCAAGCTGTCTCTGGTTTTCATGTACTTTATTTGCCTGCCATCTTTGAAAGGCATACAGGTTACCAAGCAGCTATTTGTTATAATTCAAACAGTAGAATTAAGATGCTGGAGAACCTGCCCCTGATTAGAACTAAATAGTAAGGAAAAGGAAGAAATAGGAAGTCATCATTTCTCAGTTCATTTAGTTAATTTGAAATAATGACACATTGGAAGACTATTCCCCCAATTAAGTAAGAATGGAAAAAAGAGTCACTTACTAATTAAGGACAAGTATAACGAAGATATGCTCACTCTTAATGAAACAAAGAAGAAGTGCCTTAAATGGTTCATGGGGACCGACAAGGCCACGCAGCTTCAGAGAAAATGACAAGGCCTCCAGAATAGCACACCATAGTACTGAGAAGGTAGACTGTGGCTTGACTCTAAGTGGTATAATTTTTTTTTCCAAAGGAATTGTGTTAGATTTTTTTCAGTGATTGTACTTTTTAAATAATTTTTAACATATTTTAGTAGGAGTAGAGGTGAGGATTGAGAGTACTTATAAGTCATATATAAAACAAGGCCTGGCAAGTAGGAAAAAAAAAAAAAAAAGAACAAAGGTTAGTTAGAATGAGTCACAGAGCACTATTTTAAAGAGTAAGGTGAATTCTAAAACTTCCTAGAAGTCAAGTTTGAAAAACAGAAGCAAGTCAGTTCATACACTTTCATTTTTCAGTTAAAGGAGCAAATAAGTTACTCATGAGCAATAAGCATTTTTCTGGAACTGATTCTAAAACAAAGTTAATATAAGGATTCTTAAATATAATTATTAGAAATTCGTTATAAAAATGTTATTTCCATAGTAAATCAGTTGATTTGGTTAATAAAGCTTATGAGTCTTTGGTAACATCTATATATTAATCAGTTTTTCTATTCAAAAATATAAATTTCCTTTACTCTGGCCTCTCCCTAGCTACATGACCTGAGGTCAATACTCTCAGTTTTAGTCTCTGCATCTACAAAATCACTATGCTAGTGCCTTCCTCAAAGAATTTTTGTGAAAATTAAAAAAAGCAATGCACCAAAAGCAAATTCCCTGGCACATAGTAATTAATTTTTCAATAAAGCTGAGCTGCTGTGGTACTTGTTCTCATCATCCTTGACATCATCATCATCATTTCCATCACATTACTGCCAGGGACCTGCAGTGCATCTCTGAACTTTAAATAGTAGTCAGAGGCGGGACATATTGTCTTATTTCAGTGTAGTCAGACACTCTAGATATCGTTACAAATATTCAGAGATATCTAGAACATAAATTATTAAGCTGGCAGCATACCCTGATAGCAAATATATTTGGTTTTCTGATGTCAAGAATCTGAAGCTACTAGAAGAAAGCTGATATATAATTCTCTCAAGACTTTTCTTTTTCCTTTCTCCTTTCTCCTTTCTTTTTTGACTCATCAGAGTTTGTATATGTAGGGAGAATGTTAGTTGACTGGAAAAGGGAAAAAAAAAAAAAAAAAAAGAAAATCATAAAATAATTATTAAGGATCAACCAGCATTAACCACTCTAGTTATCTTTCTCATTTGTCATGTTGCATCTGTGAATTGTATTCTTTTTTTTTAAAGAGTAAACATGCTTACAGAAAAGTATGAAAGCCATCGGACTATTTATAGAGGGTCTCTGTATATTTAGGGTTGAGCTTTCATTTTTTAAAGGTTACCAAGTCCTTCAAGTTTAGGAAATGAGGCTTTAAGGTGCTCTCAAATGAATAGGTCAGATTCTCCATGTAGCTCTTAAACTTGCTCTAAGCAACTCAGCTATAGATGTTTGCATCCTGTTTTATATCTGGCCAAGATTAAAGACATGTAGATGGAATGAAATATCCTAGTTTCCATTATGTATTTTTTCACATGGTCATTCTTATTTTGTTTCTTTGCTGAATCTGTGCAGGGTTTCATTACTATAGATAGATGGCCACATAAAGGGAATGCATGTCATATGTGGTCAGGTGTAGACTAGGGATATGAATAAAGGAACCAATATGATAAAAGAATCAGCTAACTGGGAGAGAGAAAAAGCAAAACTCCATAATGCTGCTATTTGGATGAAAATAAACAGTCACAAATGACTGCCAAGATTTTTGAAAATTAACCGGTTTTAGCATTCTAGAAGTTTCTAGGGGGAAGAATGCATTAAACAATTTCCTCTGCTCAGGGGATCTCCAGCAGATTGAGCTCTGCTCCCAAAAATACATGAATAGAAAACATTGTCAACACTACCCTGTAAATCATCCTGAGTCCCTCTTTCTTGAATTTGCAGATGTCCTAGCTCATTGAAGGGGCTGAATAGAATGGGTGGCAGGCATCCACACAAATTTATCAGATAAAAATTGAACAAACTCTTGGGTCATGGATCTTTCAGTCAACAAGTAAGGCAGTAGATGATGACAAAGTGACGTCCTCTACAGGACATGGGAGGGTTCTTACTGGGCCCTCTCTCGGTGATGATGTGACTCCTGTGTACTTCCTGGACGCCCAGAGAGTTCTCATCTTGGCAGGATCTTGCAGATCTAATCACCCAGCTCTTCAGAGACATTCTTTCTTCTTAAACAACCAACAAATGATCTTCTAGCCATATTGACCTGCTCTGGTAAGCTCGCACTATCTTTCATACTCATTTCTGCTTTTATTTTCAATCTAGGGAAATCATCTCCCCAACACGCCTTCCTTAAAGATTTTTTTCCTTTCACTTTCCTCCTTATGAACTCTTCTTTCTCAGCAATTGACCTAGATCGCTCATTAAAATAAAAGCTAGAATCAACCAGAAAAGCAAATCTCTTTTCCTTGAGTGAGAGGAAATGTTCAAATTATCACAGGGCAAGAGGGAATATTTTTGCATTATATCCTTTTAGTAAATCAGTGATATTAATAGTAAGAATTTATTGAGCAGTTACTCTATATCAGTTACTCACTCTACATTTTATATAATGTAACTTATTTAAATCTCAAAAAAAAATCTTTCTAAGGTAAGTTCTATTTTATCCCCATTTTAATAAATAAATTGACATATAGAGGTGTTTTATAAAAGAACCAGAATTTGAACCCATAAAATCTGACACTGAGGCTCACACTCCTCATTGCTCTATAGAGCCTTCTGCAGATCAACAACAACAAAAAAGGAATAAGAAAACAAATATTTTTCCATAGCCAGAGTAGGATTGTTCATATCTTGTCCAGGATAATTTGGAAATGTAATCTCTAGGAATTTGTGGATTGGGTAAAATAACAATTTAGAAGTTTGTATTTGCAAATATGTATGACACATTATTATGAATGTGAAGACCAGTAAAAGAAAGCCCTTGGTTTCAGATTCCCCAATCTACTGGGAAGCTCAAGGCTTGAATTACCAAGTTAAGTAAATGTTTAAATAATAGTTCAAGTCATTGCAGTAACAATGCACAGAATTGAATTGATCATAATTCTTGGCTCATGACACCTTGTTATCATCAGTCCATATATGACCCTCTTTATTTCATTCATTCATTCAGTCATCAATTTATTCCCCTCACTTTCTCTGCCCCGTTAATACCTCCATTGAACCTGCTATTTAAGAAACCAGCCCTCTCATTCTTTGGGCAAGGGAATAAGATAATGTGAATTTTTGTTAGACATCCCAATAAACTTTCAAGCCCCATGTTTACAACACAGGTTAGTCAAATTTTATATAGTATTGTATAAGACTTCTCTTAGAAGTGTGAATCTATTGATTATGAATATTGATAATATTCTGGTCATGCTAGTTGTTAGAGAACAAGGAAGCAACCCAAGGGTCTATATTTCACCTGAATTAAATGGCTACCATAATAAGAACAGCCAGAACTTATTGATTGAACAAACTGCACTGGGTTTCTGTCTAACCCTGAAAGAATTAGTTATCCTCAATCCAAATTGCATTTTTGAGTTCCCTGAAACACAAGGGAAAAAAACACTGTTTCTGAAACTAAAGTAATCCGTGTTCTTATCTTGAATCTCTGTTTTCTAATATCACCATTTTCTCCTTCTTTTTTAAATCACTGGGTTAATTCATTCTCACAAGAAAGCCCGGGGATTTCAGAACTACTTAGATGAAATGATGGAAACTGTGATTTTTTTAAATTAACTTGTTCATACTTAATCTTAAAAACAAAACAAAACACATATTTATACTTAATGAAAAGCTGGTTAATTTTTTGATACTCTGTCTTCTAGTCACAATGTTATATTTTAGCATTTATCATCAATGATTTTATCCAACGGTGTATCTTTGCCCCTTAAAATGTCTCCTCTCGGGAAGCAGATGTGGCTTAAACAATTGGGCTCCCATCTACCATATAGGAGGTCCACGGTTCGATTCCTGGGGCCTTCTGGTGAAGGCAAGCTGGCCCGCATGGCGAGCTGGCCCACACAGAGTGCTGACCCATGCTGGAGAGCTGGCACAGCAAGATGATGCAACAAAAAGAGAAACAGAGGAGAGACAATAAGAGACGCAGCAGACCAAAGTGCTGAGGTGGCGCAAGAGATTAAGCGCCTCTCTCCCACTTCGGAAGGTCCCGCAATCACCTCCTGGTGCTGCCTAAAGAGAAGACAAGCAGACACAGAAGAACACACAGTGAATGGACACAGAGAGCAGACAATGAGGGGGGCGGGGAGAGAAATAAATAAATCTTTAGAAAAAAAAGTTTCCTCTCAATTTTATTTTAATAAAAACAAATTATTTTATTCTAATGAAAAATGGATTTAATGCCAGTATGATTTTGTTCCAATGCAGAAAAAGTAGGCATCCTAAGACCTATTGAGTTTCTCTTTCCAAATCCCCTTGCTAATTTATTATACACACACATCTCTGAGAAGCTTTTATCAGATATTTTTAAATCTTGGCATTTAAAAACAATTGGAAGAAAATCATCCACACTCATACTCAGCAAATCCTCTATTTAATGGTGGCTTTTTTCCTTTACTTGACATTTAAAGCAAGTAATATTTATATTTGGAAATGACAAGATTGACAGACTGGATCCAAATAACTGGTGATGAGATAGTTAATTGGCCTGTAGTGTGAAAAGTCTCCTGCTAAGTGCTTGGATTAATTAAAACTTTCTTTGGTGTTGAAGTCATTCTCTAGGGCCTTTAAATGCACCTTTTTTTTTTTTTTTTTTTTTTTTTTTTTTTTTAATCTCCAAAGGTTTTGGTGTTGAAGTAATTCTCCAGCACTTCTAAGTATGGCTGACAAAACAAAACAAAACACAAAACCTCAATTATGGAGAATTTCAAATATACACAAAAGGAGGAGAATAATATAATGAAACCTCATGCCCCATTACCCAGCATCAACCACCATAAATCAATAACGGCCAATCCTTCACCATATATATTCCCATCTTTTCCCCCCGCATCTTATGTTATTTTGGTACAAATCCAAAGTTACATAATTTCATTAGTAACTTTTTGGTATATGTCTCTACAAGATGAGTTCTCTTTTATTGACACCATAATCACGATACTATTATCACACCTGAAAATAACAATAAATTCTTTAAATCTTCAAATTTTTAGTCAGGGTTCAGATTTCCAATTGTCTCCCATAAGCCATGATGTAGTTTAACATGTTCCTCTGACCTACCTCTATATTTTTTACAAATTGGAAGTTAGCTCTAGACTCTGGATCTAGATTATGGTTTGATTGCTTTGTTTTTTGTTTTTTTTTTCCACCAGACTATTCCACAGGTATATTCATTACTGTCAGATGGCATATCATGTCTGATTGTCTCTCTTCTTGTAATGTTAACAGCTGTTGATATTCAATGCCTAGATCTATTAGTTCATTTTTGGTTCAGCTGTCCTAATTATATCATTTTTAATTTATTAACTGGAATACTTCTCCAAAGAGGACTGGTGGATTCATAAGTTTTTATGTGTTTTAATTTACCATAGTTATTCTTATTAATGCTCAAGTGTTCCCAACTTAGTCTAGTGGGAATCTTTTCACATTTCTTTCTGCATTCTCTTGACATGAACCTTGTAGTCCTGAACAACTTTCCATGTTAGCACATATGCTAAAATATTCCGGCTTAGCTTGTATAGTTCATCCAGGAGCCCTAATCTGGGCATTAGGGCTGCTCATTGCTACTGGTTCAATCAATTGCTTCTAAGCCTTTTCAGTACATAGAGTGAGAAAATACATTTTATCTTTTTCTTGTATTCATTTTATGAATTAAAGTCAGCATTTTGCCCATGTGTCCATCTTCTGCTTGTAAGACTTGCTTGATCCAGGAGAGCTTTGAGTAGCTTAGGTTTCACAAGGGTATTCCTTGGCACAGGTGAAGTATCTGATAGGAGACAAAGAATTTCAAACCATATGAAACATTTCACATTAGGATTTTATATGTTCAAAACGTTCTGTTTCCCATGTTTTTTTCTTCTGAAAATCATGTCTAGAAAACAGATTTCTATGCTGAAGAATACACAATAGCTTAATAATGATGTGAATATATTAGTGAATCAGAATCCACTGGCGAATTAGTCACCATTTTTCTAATTAGAGTATGAAATCGTAATTTTCTGGAGGCTGATTAACTGATAATAGCTATGTCATGGTACTCTTGCAAAAACCTGTTTTGATGGGCATTACAATATAAAAGGCACAGTTAATAGGCAAAATGAAAACAAAAGGAAAGCAAATACTGATTATTTTTCCTTCAAATATTTTCTGAGCTCCTGATACAATATAAAAGTGAAATTCCAGATACTTCAATATCAAGATTAATACTGCAGGAGATTGTCTATTATGCTTTCTACAACTAAAGGATGAGAAAAAAAAGGTATACTTCGGAAAAATTGAATCTGTGTATCTGCTGCTAGAAGATAGACAATTTAAGCAATTTTAAAAGTTTATTTAGAAAAATTCAGCAAGTCTTTCATATGACTTTCTTGGGTAATATGGGTAAAATCAGCGAGTAAGCATAAACTCTCAAGTACTGCAGTTTTCGAAAAACCTTGTAGGGTTTGTAGAATGAATGCCATCAGTGGGAGCCAAGTAAAATTATAGCATATAGCAGCAGAATGAATTCTATTCAGCCATTGAAATGAATCAGGCAGACCTGCATGTGCTGCTGTAGAAATCTCCAAAGTTTAGAATAGTTGGTTAGTTAAAAACTTGGGCTATAGGATAAGATCACCAGGTTTCAATCCTGGCACTATTAGTACAAGTTGAGCAAGTTATCTAATCTCTTTATATCTCTTTATACCTAATGTTCTTAATCTGTAAAATAAATATTATGTTAGCATATATACCTATGATGGTTGTTTTGAGGATTAACCAAAAATCATGCCTGGTGCATGGTAAACATTCCCAGGCTAGCTCTTCTCCTCCTCCTCCTCTTCTCCCTCCTCATCTCCTTCTTCATATTTTTTCATCGTTGTTGTCGTCACCATCATCATCATCATTTGATGGAATGAAAAGTAAAAGCTTTATGTGACTGTTTCTAAGACAGGAGCCTGTTTGTGTCAATAAAAACATGTGGATGTATACTTGTACATATAAAGTTTACATTTATGGAAAGATATATTAAAAACTGTTAAAAAGTGTTACCTATGCAGAGCAGATCTATTAAAGGGGGACAGGGTGATGAGGCAAGCACTTTATACCTTATAATTTCTTTTGTATTAGATTTGAACTTTGTATGACCATGCATTATTTTTTTTAAGTTTAAATTGACAAATAATTTAATAAATTTAGTTAAGTGTACATTGTCTTGACTTTGTGATCAGTCTAAGAAAAGATAGACAAAATAGATACCTATGTAAAATTATTCAAAATATTTATAGATGATCACTCCCCAAATTATCTTGAAATCCTGCCACTAGAGAATTATTCCTTAGTTTTAATAAGTGCCCCTTTTAGCAGCAAAAATTCTTGGAAAGATTGATTTAAGTGAACTATTAGTTATTGGCATTTAAATGTAAATTCCTTTTTTCAAATGATTTTTCTAGTCCATAACATCTATACCCTGAGAGAATGGATTTTCTGATGGATGGTAAGCTAGTGAGTTAATCATGGTATCAGGATAAGAAAAAGAGGATGTGAAACATGGTGAAATAGAACTGCAGTGTGTGAGTGTGGTGTGTCTTTTGTTTATTTGTTTGTTTGTTTTGTTTTGTTTTTAAAAAGTTTTGAGATTCAACAGTCCTAAGTAAAAATGTCAGTTCTGCCCAATGAAGGAATGTATAGCCCTGAATATGTCACAATTTTCCGACACCATTCTTCAACAATTAAATAAAGATAATACCCACATCCCTGGATTATGAAGATTGAATATGGAATTTGAACTTGTCTACCATGAGCCTCCAATATAACACCTATTTCTATTTCAGTCAATTCATGTTTTCCCTTTCTTCTTTGGGCAGGTAGGATGAGGAGGCCAAATCCATTCCTGCATGTACCAGTAATCAGTTGTATGACCTTAAGGAGCCCATCTTACCTCTCAGGGTTTTATCCAGTATCTCCAAAAGACACATTAGGCTAGTTGACCCCGAAGCTTCCTTTTAACACTGTAGTGTCCAATAGTAGCCTGCTCTAAGCAAAGACTGGTACAAATGGATATCCCCCACCCCTCACCCCAACCCCAGTCTTGGTTAAGGAGATTTGACATTGTATCAATCCTAAGTAAACCTTTATGAAAACCCTACTTTAGATCACCATCCCTGAGCCTCTCTATATACCCATTTTGGAACAGCCACTGTAAATATTTAATTGCAGAATATTTGGAACCTAGCATGAAACCATCCCAATGTTTTCCTAATTGATTTGATAATTTATAATTACTTACCACAATGGTACATTGCATCTGATATATGTATTTCAGATTTGAAAGTCCACATCTCATTCTCAACCACATTTTACTTTGGTATTAGCCTTCACTGTAATAAAAAATTATTTCCCCATTTTAGATTATGTTTCAGGAAATCACATTTTCTGTTTACATATTTATATGTAATGTTTTTCAAAATCTGCCAATATCATTTTAAAACTATGCGTTCTCTTATATCTATCATTTATCATTCAATAAATATTCGAGTGCCTCCTCTGAACAAGGCATGCTAAGAATTTTGGGGGATACAGGATGACTCATACATAAATCTAGCACTAAAAAACTTTACAGTCTCGGTGATGAGATGGGATGTGCATATCTTCACCTTCCATCTCTGTCCCAAATACACTTCAAAGAAAATTATACATTTTTGATGAAAGAGAATTATTTTCATTAGACTATTAACTTTTTTTTTTTAAGATTTATTTATTTATTTATTTATCCCCCCCTTGCTATTTGTGCTCGCTGTGTCCATTCGCTGTGTGTCTTCTCCATGTCTGCTTATCTTCCCCTTGCTGTGAGGTCCCACTGCATCAGCCCCTCGCGTCGTGCGGGCTGGCCTGCCCTCACAAGGAGGCCCCGGGAAGCAAACCCGGGGCCTCCCATATGGTAAACCGGGGCTCTATCAACTGAGCCACTCCCGCTTCCTAGACTATTAACTTTGAATTTAAGTTGTGAAGCTGGATCATGTGTCACAGTATATTTCCTGGAGTGGCTGTAAAATAATAATCAAGTAATGAGAATTTGTCAAGAGACTGTATCTGTCATTCAATGCAATAGTAATAATATATTAATTTTTATAATTTCCCCCTTTTTCCCCTATGAAATTCAGAGTACTCTAATCTTCACAGCATCTCTCCAAATAAAAAGAAGGCAGGCGGTACTAGTTTTTGCTCCCTTAATCATCTTTTCTGCTGGATTCAGAGTGGCTGAAATGTCAATTTGCCCTATAAATATTTGCAACATTTTTCCTTGAACATTTTCCTTGAACTGCCAAGTGGCCTTTGCTTTATCAATAAGAGTTTTGTTCATGGCATTTAATATTCTGTTAAAGAAAAGGATGCTACCTTGATTTTTAGCCCTTGTGCCCCTCAAAAAATAAAAGTTTGTGGAACACAAAAAGAAAACAGAGCATTTCTAGGCAATGGCAATGTTACATGCAGGAACTAATATCACGCAGATATATTTTTTCATCATGTTTTGCTGAAAATTATATCCACCGGTAAGAATGCCTTAACAATCTATAGAATATCTTACATCAGTTTATCAGTTGGTGGTGATTACCAGCTCCAAGCTTTCCCCCCTATATTGTTATTCCTTTTCCCTGAGATTCAAGATTTTGGTAGACAACAGCCATAGAAAACAGGAGCGGCTGCTTTCTTTTTTTTGAAACCAGTAATTCGCTTGCATTGTGTGAGGAGCAAGGAATCTGTGATGAGTCACTCGTATGTTAAAGAGTTAGACAACATAATTAGCAGATAGTACATCTATTGTTAATATAGTAAGCATTTTGAATGCCTTCTTTGTGCAACCAATCTTATTTAAATTAAGTATAATGATTTTAAACTTTTTTCCTCTTAAGAGTGATCCCCAATGTATATTTATTATCATTCTCAATATAAGGTAAGCGCTTTAGTTGCTAAGGAACCTTCTTACTGAATTTGTTTCCCCACAAATAGGTAAAATATTCCTTCCTGCAGTATTATTCTGTAGGCATGTTAACACTTAACGAGGACACTCAAAGGAGACTATAATATACTAGCCTGAATAATTCTGATGTCAAAGAAAGTAAACCATGTATTAGCACTGTCTGTCCAGAAATGGTGATCCAGGAAGGAATGGCTGAATAATTTGCAGAGGCCTGGGGCAAAATGAAAATTTGCCTTATCCAAAATTTTTAAGAATTTCATGATGATGACAGCAGAGCATTAAACCAAGAGCAGAGTCCTTCTGAGCGAGCGACTGTGTGAAACTGCACAGGACACACACCCACGATGTCAGCCCTGGAGTCAGGATCTCACACCTGCCCTCCTTTCCCTGACTCATGCTCCTCATCTCTCAGTATCTGATTCATAGCGTTTTTCTTCTGTGAAGCTGGAATGGATCAACTACTGTTAGAAGTCTGGGATTTTACCCACCAGGACATAGCATGGTCCTGGCACATACTAGGTTCTTAAGAGTAAAACCATCCCATCCTTCAGTGCAGTACAGTATTGCTGTTAACCACAGACCATAGGTCACAACAATTTGTTTTCCCCACACTTCTCCATGTTCCCACCACCCTGCAATAGTGACATACATCTGCTCTAGCTCACAGAAGGACACTCTTGCATCTGTACCATCAACCACAATTCTCATACATCTCTGGGTTCACTGTGTTAGTCAGTCCTTGGATTATACTCTAACTTTTTTTCAGTTGACATTTACATCCCTAGACTACCCTTTCCAGCCACATTTCCATTTATAAACCAGCTGCTACTCACTATAATATGTTACCATCAACTCTATCTATTTCCACACTTTTACAGTAAAGTTAAGTAAAACTTCTACATACATTAAGCATCAGTAGTCTTTCTCAGCCCTCCTCTTATCTCCTAGTAACCCATACTCTAGGTTTTAACTCCATGCGTTTATTCTTTGTATTTAGTTCATATTGATGAGACCATGCAATATTTGTCCTTTTGTGGTCTGATTTACCTCACTTAGCATAATGTCTTCAAGATTCATCCATTTTACCATATGTGTCCCAATTTCATTTCTTCTTACTGCAGCATAGTATTCCATTGTATGTATATACCACATTTTGCTTATCCATTTATTGGTTGATGGACACTTGGATTGTTTCCATCTTTTGACAATTGTGAATAATGCTGCTATGAACATCAGTGTGCAGATGTCTGTTCATGTCACAGTTTTCAGATCTTCTGGATATATTCCTAGTAGAGGAATTTCTGGATCAAATGGCAGTTCTATATTTAGCTTCCCGAGGAACCACCAAACTGTCTTCCACAGAGGCTGCACCATTTTACAATCCCACCAACAGTGAAGGAGACTTCCTATTTCTCCATATCCTCTCCAGCACTTATTGTTTTCTGTTTTTTGTCTTTTGTTTTTTTTTTTAATTTTTATTTATTTATTTATTTATTTTTAAATTTT
>JAQZBX010013592.1:0-39629 GCA_029593785.1 Cabassous unicinctus
TGAATGGATAAACAAAATTGGTATATACTTACAATGGAATATCATTTAGCATTAAAAAGGAATGAAGTTCTGATTCATGCAACAACATAGATCAACCTTGAAGACATCTTGTAGAGTGAAATAAGCCAGACATGAAAGGAGAAATATTGTATGTTCTCATTGATTTGAAAAAATTAGCATAAGTAAATTCATAGATTCAGTGTCTAGAATATAGGTTACCAGGGACAGGGTTGGGCCTAGGAAAAGTAGAGTTAATACTTAAATTGTACTGAATTTCTATTTGGGTTGATAGTAAAGCTTTGATAATGGATGGTGGTGATGGTAGCACAACATTGTGAATTTAGTTAATGCTGAATTATATATGAATGTGATTAAAAGCGAAACTTTTGGGTCTATATATATTACTAGAATAAAAATTAAAAGAGAAATATAGAACTGTACAACACAGTGAACCCTATTGTAATTGATGGACTAAAGTTAATAGTACAATTATAAAAATGTTCTTTCATGAATTATAACAAGTGTACCACACCAATGTAAGGTGTTAATAATAGGGTGGTATATGGGATCTGTATTTTTACATATTTTATTCATGATATTTCTGTAAGCCTACAACTTTTCTAACAAAAAAAAAATTATAAAAAAGAAAAGAATTAGTCTATGGCACTAGAATCCAGGTAAAGAAAGTAAGTTAAGGATGAGACAGTTGTCATCAATTATGCCACATGCCTGTGATAGTCCAAAGAAGAAGAGATTGAGAAATGACCACTGATTTTAGAAAATGGGAAGTCACTGGAAACCTTGATTTGGATATTTTGGGTAAATTTATGGAGTCAAAATAGTGATTTAAGAGACAAAATTAAGATTAAATGGAAATGGGAAGAGAGGTATTTGAGAAAGTATGTACTTTCAACTACTTTGAGAATTTTTACTGCAAAAAGGAGTGAAACATGAGTGACACCTTGCAGGGAGAGTTGAGGCAAGTGAAGTTTTTCTTTTTATTCCCTATTTCTTTTTGATATTAGAAGTAACAGCAAGTGTTGACGGTATTGGGAATGACTCAGTAGATAAAAACAGACAAAAGATGATGATATAGGACAGTAAGGGCATGGTTGTTGGAGTGACATCTTTGAGTAGGTGAGATAATATGTGCTCTAGGGGTAAGTAGAGGAATTAGTTTTACACAAAAGCAACGATGGATCACCTATGATAACAGGTGGAAAGGCAGAGTATGCAGACGTAGGTATTTGTAGATGAGGAGATATGGGAGTGAAAGTCTGTAGAATTTTTTTTTTCTGATACCTTCAATATTTATGGTGAAGTAGGAATCAAGGACATCAACTGAGTATGAGGCTGGGAGGAGGCATGTTGGCGGTTTGAGGAGAAAGGAGAATGTATGAGATGAGTGGAAGATTTAATGTTTTAGGAGAGTAAAGTAAGATTCACAGAGAGTATTAAAGTCCCTATGCTCTTTTTGTTCATGGATTTATAGTGAGACAGGCATTGTTATTGTGTGTTTTCTCCATCCCCATCCAACTTCATGGATACATACGCAGGTATTTGAAGTACACAGAGAGCTATATTTAGCCAAGCTCACTAATGAAGCACAGGAAGTGAAGGATTATCAAAAAGAGTGATTATAATGATTAAGAGTATAATTTAGTCTATATAAGGAGGGAAAATTGATTGTTAAGGGTGTGAATGACCCTGAAATCAACGGATTAAAGTGGAGTGAATGGGTTATTGGAGGAGGGAGTGTGACACTAAAGGAAGTAAGATGGAGAAAGAGAAGAGCTATTTAAAGTGAAATACAGACAAGGAAGTCAATGAATTACAGAGTTTTCAGTAATGAGGTCTAGGGTATGGCTAGGGAATGGCTGACGAAAGGTGGAAGTCAAGAGGAGGGATGCTCAAGAAATTGAGAGGTCAGGGTGCTGGGAAATTCATCTATGTGTGTGTTGATTAACATTACCAAGAAAGAAGTCAGGAGGGGTGTTAAAGATAATGAGAAAGATCCAGGAGCTAAAATCTTTGAAAAAAAAATTAACAGGAATAACCAAGGTGTAAGTAGATGGCAGAAACAATGAAAGGTAGTGGTGCTACAATCTGTTGTCATGGGGGATTGCTTGGAGAGGATCATGGGAGAACAGTCTAAAATGGTCTGAAAGCAAACATGAAGATTACATATTGCACCAATTCCATCTGAAAGCCAGTGATAAGGTGGTTGGGGTTGGAAAATCATCTATTGACTGAGAGCTGCAGAGGAAGCAGTCTTTCTGGAAGATCCTGGGGTTTTTTTTTGAGGAGAAAGTGAAAGATTGTTCAGAGAAGACTTTTAGGATATATGGTATGGTGCTGATAATGGACTGTGAATTCCAGAAAGCATAGTAGAAGAGCTTTAGAAGTAGGGAAAGATTAGAGAAAGGGTTAGGATAGGAGGTAGAAAAGGTGCTTAGAGTGAGTAAAGTGACCATGACCAGAAAACCTGAGTTTCCTGGCAGTGACTGATATAAAGGGGAAAAGAAGGTTTAATGAATTTAGTCATTTTGCATTTAAGACAAATAGAGATTGCAAGGCTGAGAGTGTAAGGAGGTAGGGAGAGGTGGGTGTCTGATTCACTGTCTTGGCCTCTCTTGACAGGGGAAATAGAGCCTGGGAACTCAGGTCTTAGCCTCCGTGTGAAGACCTCTTAATGGCTGAAATGATAGGGGAAGTAAACCAGGGGAATTGTGATCTAAGATCAGTGAGTGGGTTTACTCTTGACTTCTATTGACAAAGGGGTGATTTTGTGTCATTTAGCTCCAAATTTTTCTATCTCTTAAAGAAAAAATATAAATATTTGCTAATATTTATTGAGCAGTTACTATATACTAGGCAACGTTCTAAGTGTGTACATGTTTATTGCAATTAATCCAAACAATATTATGATACAGGTGCAATTACTGTCCCTATTTTACAGGTGAAGAAACTGAGGCAAAGATTGTTAAATCTTTGCCAACAATCAGATGTTAGTAGGTGCCTAAAGTCAGGATTCTATCCCAGGGATTCTAGATTCCAGCTGTATAGCCCATGCTCTTTACCTAAATGTTAATAAATAAGAATACAGTGTTTCTTTGTGCTGTGTTTGTAGAGCTTCATTTTCATGTTAAAAGCTCACCTAGAGAACTTCCAAAACAGTACACAGAATGAGAAAATTATGTTATTTTATTTTAATTCTTTAGCTTTTAACAGAACACCTGTATTTATCACCTTATATATTTGGCAATTAAAATGACATGTTAAATGGATTCAATTATTTCCTCTTTGCAGATTTTAATTACTGAACTATTTTTAAAGTTCACTATGTTATACAGTCCCCAGTTTCATCCTCTAGCTTTCCTTCTAGTGACATACATAACCCCAAACTTCCCCTTTCAACCACAATCACACACATAGAATTCACCATTGTCAATTATATTCATAATTATATGATACAATCATCTCTATCCCTTTCCAAACATTTACAATCAACCTTATTGAAAATTCTACACAAATTTAGCATCAACTCCCCATTATCTACCATCATTCTATCTCCTAATAACCCATATTCTAGATAGAAACTCCACAGGTTTGCTCTTCATATTTAGTTCATATTAATGAAATTGTACAATATTTGTCCTTTTGTGTATAGCACATTTCACTCAACATAATATCCTCAAGATTCATCCATGTTGTCACATGCATCAGGACTTCATTTCTTTTTATGGCTGAATAATATTCTATTGTCTGTGTATACCACATTTTGTTCATCTTTTGGTGGACACTTAGGTTGTTTCCATCTTTTGGCAATTGCGAATAATCCCACTATGAGCATTGGTGTGCAAACATCTGTTTGCATTTCTGCTTTCAGTTCTTCTAAGTGTATACCTAGCAGCAGGATTGCTGGATCCCTTTGTTATTCTATACTAAGCTTCCTGAGGAACCATCAAACTGTCTTTCACAGAAGTTGTACCATTCTACATATCTACCAGCAGTAAATAATTGTTCTTATTTCACTATATTCTCTCCAATACATATAGTTTTCTGTTTTTTTAATAGTGGCCATTTTGGTAAGTGATAAATGATATTTCATTGTGGTTTTTATTTGCATTTCCCTAAAAGCTAGTGATGTTGAGCATCTTGTCATGTGCGTCTTAGCCATTTTTATTTCCTCTTTGGAGAAATGTCTATTCAAGTCTTTTGCCCATTTTAAAAAATTGTGCTGTTTGTCTTTTTACTGTTGAGTTGCAAGATTTCTTTGTATATTCTGATTATTAAGCCCTTATTGGATATGTGGTTACCAAATATTTTCTCCCATTGAGTAGGCTGCCTTTTCACTTTCTTTACACAGTCCTTTAAAGCACAAAAAATATTCAATTTTGAGGAGGTACCATTTATGTATATTTTCTTTGGTTGCTTTGGGGGGTAAGCCTAAGAAACCATCGCCTAGCACAAGATATTTAAGATGCTTTACTACATTGTCTTCTAGGAGTTTTATGGTCCTGGCTCTTATATTTAGGTCTTTGATCCATTTTGAGTTAATTTTTTATAAGATGTGAGATAGGGGTCTATCTTCATTCTTTTGGATATGGATATCCATTTCTCCCAGTACCATTTATTGAAAAGACTGTTCTGTCTCAGTTGAGTGGATTTGGCAGGCTTGTCAAAAATCAAGATGTAAGAGATGTGAAGGTCTATTTCTAAATTATCAATTTGATTCCATTGATTAGTACATCTGTCTTCATGCCAGAACTGTGCTGTATTTATCACTGTAGCTTTGTAGTATACTTTAATGTCAGGAAGTGTGAGACCTCCAACTTCATTCTTCTTTTTCAAGATATTTTTAACTATTTGGAGACCCTTATCCCTCTAAATAAATTTGATATTGGCTTTTCTATTACTGCAAAGTAGGCTGTTGAAATTTTGGTTGGAATTGTGTTGAATCAATAAGACTAATATTTAGTCTTCCAATCTATGAAAATGGGATTCCTTCCATTCATTTAGGTCTTCTTTGATTTCTTTTAGCAATGCTTTGTAGTTCTCTGAGTACAGGTCCTTTACATCCTTGATTAAATTTATTTCTAGATATCTTTTAGTTGCTATTTTAATTGGAATCTTTTTCTTTGATTTCCTCCTTAGATTGCTAATCAGTACTGTATAGAAACACTACTGATTTTTGCATGTTTATCTTATATCCCGCCACTTTGCTGAACTAATTTATTAGCTCTAGTAGCTTTGTTGTTGATTTTGGGGCACTTTTTAATTACAGGATCATTTTATCTGCAAATAGTGCAAGTTTTACTTCTTCCTTTCTTATTTGGATGCTTTTTATTTCTTCTTCTTGACTAATTGCTCTAACTAGAACTTATAGCTCCATGTTGAATAAGAGTGGTGACAGCGAGCATTGTTGTCTTTTTCCAGACCTTAGAGGGAAAGCTTTGAGCTTTTCACCATTGAGTATGATGTTAACTGTGGGTTTTTCATATATGCCCTTTATCATGTTGAGGAATTTCCTTCTGTTCCTAACTTTTGAAGTGTATTTTAAGAAAGGCTGCTGGATTTTGTAAAATGCCTTTATTGCATCAGTCAAGATGATCATGTAGTTTTTCCCCTTCAATTTGTTAATGTGGTATATTACATTAACTGATTTTCTTGTGTTGAACCACTGTTTAATACCTGGAATAAAACCTATTTGATCATGGTATAAAATTCTTTAATGGGCTGTTGGATTTGATTTGCAAGGATTTTGTTGAGGATTTTTGCATCTATATTTATTAGAGAGATTGATCTGTAATTTTCTTTTCTTACAGTGTCTTTATCTTGCTATGATATTTGGATGATGTTGGCATCACAGAATGAATTTAGTAGCATTCCCTCCTCTTCAATTTTTTGGAAGGGTTTGGACAAGATTGGTATTAATTTTCTTTGAATGATTGATAGAATTTCCCTATGAAGCCATCGGGTACTGGGCTTTTCTTTATTGGGAAGTTTTTGATGACTGATTCAGTCTCTTTACTTGTGAATTGTTTGTTGATATCTTCTATTTCTTCTAGAGTCATTGTAGGTTGTTCATGTGTTTCTAGGAAATTGTCCATTTCATACAAGTCATCTGATTTATTGGCATAAAGTTGTTCAGAGTATTCTCTTATGATTGTTTTTATTTCTGTGGGGTCAGTAGTAATGTTACTCCTCTCATTTTTTATTTTATTTATTCACATCTTCTCTCTTTTTTGTCAGTCTAGCTAAGGGTTTGACAATTTTATTGATTTTGCAAAGAAAACTTTCGGTTTTATTGATTCTCTCAATAGTTTATATATTCTCAGTTTCATTTATTTCTATCTAATATTTGTAATTTCTTTTCCTTCTGCTTGCTTTGGGATTAGTTTGCTATTCTTTTTCTAGTTCCTCTACATGTGAAGTTAGGTCTTTGATTTTAGCTCTTTCTTATTTTTTTTTAATGTAGTTTAATTTAGGGCTATAAATTTCCCTCTCAGCACTGCCTTCACTGCATCCCACAAGTTTTGATATATTGTTTTCTCATTCCCATTCATCTCAAGGTATTTTCTGACTTCTCTTGCAATTTCCTTCTTGATCCATTGACTGTTTAAGAGAATGTTGTTTAACCTCCATATATTTGTGAAATTTCCAGTTCTTTGCTTGCTGTTCTTTTCAAGTTTGATTCCATTATGATCAGAGAAATAACTTTGTATAATTTTAATATTTTTAAATTTATTGAGACTTGTTTTGGGACACACAACATGTGGTCAATCCTGGAGAGTGATCCATGAGCACTTGGGAAGCATGTATACCCTGCCATTTTGGTGTACAATGTACAATGTTTGGTGTATATGTTAGGTCTAGTTCGTTTATCATATTATTTAAGTTCTCTATTTCCTTATTGATCCTCTGTCTAGATGTTCTACCTATTTATGAGAATGGTGTATTGAAGTCTTCAACTATTATTGTAGAGATGTCTATTTTTCCTTTCAGTTTTGCCAGTGTTTTTTTCATATATTTAGTATACCCAGTTAGGTGTATATTTATTTTTGTTTTTCCTTCTTGGTGTATTGCCCCTTTTATTACTATATTATGTCATTCTTTTCTCCTGTAACAATTTTGCATTTGCATTTAAAGTTTATTTTCTCTGATATTAGTATAGCTCCCTCAGCTCTTTTTTGGTTACTGTTTGTGTGGAATATCTTTTTCCAACCTTTCACTTTCAGCCTGTTTGTATCCTCGGGTTTAAGGTGAGTCTTGTGACAGCATATAAATGGCTCATGTTTTTATTCATTCCACCAGTCTGTGTCCTGTGTCTCTTAATTGTCTCTGGTCATTTCTTTTCAGCCTGCAGAACTGCCTTTTGTATTTCTTATAGGGCAGGTCTCTTATTAATGAGTGCTCTCAGTTTCTGTTTATATGTGAGTATTTTAAGCTATCCCTCTTTTTTTTCCTTAGGAGTCACCTGGGATTGAACCTGGAACCTTATACATGGTAAGCAGACACTCAACCAACTGAGCTACACCCACTCCCATCTCCCTTTTTGAATAACAGTTTTGTAGTATAAAGGATTCTATGCTGGTAGTTTTTCTCTTTCACTATCTTAAATGTTTCATACTACTAACCTGATCTCTATGGTTTCTGCTGAGAAATCCTCACTTAATCTTATTGCTGTTCCCTGGTATGTGACAAATCACATTTCTCTTGTTGCTTTCAGGATTCTCTCTTTATCTTTGGCATTTGATACCCTGATTAGTATGTGTCTCAGAATTGGTCTATTCAGATTTATTCTGTTTGGAGTACTTGTGCTTTTTGAACATGGTTATCTGGCTTTCACTGGGTTAACAAGGGCACTTTCAGTTTTAAAGTTTTGGTGGGAAATATAATCTAGGTGGTTTTTTTTTGAAGAAAATATCTTAAAGAGTTTTCTTGGCTTTGTGAAAAGGGGTGTTAATGGTAAATTTCTTTATGTAAGGAAGTGATACTAATTGGGGCTGAAAGCAGCTAGTCAGAGGTGAAGAATGGTCTTAATGGGTTGGAGGTGGGGCAGGCTGTGGAGATGGCTGTAATATGGGTGGAAAAGTGCAGAGAAGAGGGGAAGGATGTGACCAAAGGAAAATTCCCCATTTTTCAAAATGTTAGAATAGTATTAGCTAATGTACAAATTAAAATTGGCGCATGCATTGAGATAGGTTGTAATCCTCCACTATTACCCTGGAGTTTCACTAAAATATGTTAGACCTGGAAGAACCTTGTGTTGTTTGTGCTTTGTAGAGGAGAGCAGAGGGGCAGCATTCAGCACACGGAGGAAAGGTATGGAGAAGGATGTCAGGTCCAGGAACAAGATGCAGAACAGAGAGATCAGTGGAAACAGGGCAAGTGGAACAGATGGGAATGGGAAAAATAAACATTTGGACACTTGGGACAGGGCTGGCTTAGCCTGCATAGCATGTGATGTGGGCTGGAGTGGGGCTAAGGGACAAGCATAAGTTTATTTAGGGGGAAAACAGAAATGTAGATTATTTAGGAACTCCCACATTTACAAAGAAGATAGATTTTGCCTACAGTCCTCTAGTTTTTCCGAATTTTGCTCTTGGAAAACTAAGAAGTTTCAAATTTAGACTGCACTGTCTTATAAACTCACAAAATCTCTTTCACTGAAGTACACAGTGCTCATTGTTGAGCCCTTGACTTTTATTTAAAGTCTCAACATTTGTCTTCCTTTTTCTAATGAATTAAACAGCTGGATATTTTTCAGTTTTGCCCTGACTTCCAGGAAGCTCTGAGTTAAATTTGCTGCTGAAGCAATGCAAATGCATTAACCTTATTGTAAACATTTTTGCGTCTTCTCTTTTCTTTTATTATGCCTTTATCATAAAATTATATTGATGTTAAAGATCACAGTGGTTCCCTCTGTGGAAGGGGTGGGCAAGTGGTGGTAGAACTTTTGTCTTGTATATATTGTTTTTATTTTTACAGGAATAAAGAAACATTTTTAAAATAAAGTGAAAACTTGAATTCAGAGTAATGTAAGGTGCTGTATACTATTTCCTTTCATGCCCAAGCTCCTTGTGGGGGTCCTTTGGGCCCCCAGCCCTGGTTCTCCCTCTGTAAGGGAAACTCAGCACACAGTACACAGCTGCCTGCATGACCAGGGCACAAGTTAAAATGTAACAAATCTCATCACAGGAGAACAAGATACAGATGGTTATCATAGACTGTAATTTTCTTCAGGCTGTACAATTTCTTCCTTCAGTAACATCACCAGACACCATTTATTTGCTTCATGTGACCCTAGCAGAAATTCTGTTATTAAATGTCCTTGCTCTGAGACTGCACATATTGCCCCTCATTTTCCCACCTTTTTGTGGAGCGCTGTCTTCATTCTCTAGACCACCACCACCAGAGAGAATCTCTCCTGTCCATAAGTCCCAATAAATAAATCTCATGTCTGACACTACTGTACCGAGTTGTCCTTTGGACTTGCTGCCATCCTGACCCATGCCCTTCAGGATCTGGGTTGCGATACTCCTTTCCCCAAATTTCTAATTATCTAAAGTCAAAAGTTCAGAGTATATATTTTTTTGATTATGGGAAAAATTTTGCATGCTTCTTTCATGCTAATCCCCCAAAGGAACTGTTGCTAATATGCTAAATGTTCGATTTATTATGTGTTTTATAGAAATTTTTATTCTGTGTTTTATTTACTATCAAATGTAAAACAAATTATTTAGAAAAACATATCAGATTAGAAAATTGCAGATTTATTTTGTGCATTGCTAACATAAGAATAAAATATTTTTAAAATATTTAGATACTTTTCCAAATAGATCCTATAATATCCCTAAGAAAAATGAAGGGAGCTAGAGGAGCATATGCAAGAAAATGGTGTAGAAAGCTAATTTTCATCACAGCTGTTAGTTAAATCACTCATTCTTGGTTTGGCTTTACTTTATGATTAAAAAGACTGTAATGTCTTGAAACCTGTGGACTGCATTTTCTCTGGTGGCTCAAATTGCATGCCATAATGTGTACGTTTTTTTGTTTTCTTTTTCTTTTTCTTTTTCACTTCTAGATCTCAAATAATTTCAATTAGGCTTGGCTATTATTATTAGCATTTGTAACTGGCATAGGACCAAAGAAAGTCTTTGAGGATAGTTAGGCAAGTGAATATAATTGGGGACCTTCATTTTCTGTGGGAACCCATACATCTCTTTGCCAACATGTTTACTTTTTAATTTTGTTTGCATTGGTTTCCTTGATCAAAGAACACCAATTGGGAACAACTGGATTTTGTTCCTACCCCAATGAACAATCCTCTCTTTAGCTATGTCCAAATCAACAAATGAGAGGGATGCTTTCACTGACTCAGCAGAAAATATGCCCAAATTGCAAGTGCTTGCTAAGTAGAAAGATGTTATACAATTCAAATAACAATGCCCCCCTCCCAAAATTTTGCTAAAATGCTCTACTGAACTATGTACATGTTAATTTTGGATGAATTGTATTAATCAATACATTGGAATATCATTATGATGGGAGTGTGAAACCCCATAGAGACAAAATTTCCCTTGAAAATCTCTTATATCATCTATAAACTACACAGTAACTTCCAAAACCAGAATCACAGTCAGTGTGATGAGATGTTTGCAAGAGGAGATATACAGAGATTTTCAATCTCATTACCAATCTTGTATGTATGTTAAGTGAAAGAAATACACATGAGCATAGGGGAATCCATAAACACAGATGTAATTCCAATGGTATTTTGCTTTTGAAAATATGATTTGAACATTTTCTTCCATCATGGTTAGCTATAATCTAATGTTTAAAATCTCCAGTACTCAACCCATGAGATGGTGAATTGGTGCTACATCTTTAAAGTTCCCATGGCAGATTAGATATTTGGGTACACTATCATCCATTCTCCTCAGTCTCTTAGTGTCAGAATCCAAAATTGATTCAATGTGTCAATGTACCCAGTCAAAGGACTATATTGCTTGGCCAGTTTGAGCAATGACAAATATACAAAAATATTTAATGATGTTTTCCATTAAGTGTTCTTTTAAAGAGAAAAGCTGAGCTCATTTCCCATTCTGCTGCCCAGAACACGCATATAACGGCTGGAATTCTAGCAACTGTTTTGCATCATGAGGACAAGGATCATACTCTAAGGGTGTCAGAAGAGTGTTAGAAGGAGCCTGGATCCCCGATGTTTTATGGAGCTGCTGTGCCAACTCTGAACTGCCTCTCATTTGTTCGTTTGGAATTCCTGACACATATAGGCAAACCTAGTTCTAATTTGAGTTAGTTTCAATGTATTTCTATATATGTTTTGTTATTTGTGTAACTGAAGTTGCTCAACTCTCTGAATTCACAGAGGCCTACTGAAAGCATTTTTAATATTTTTATTGAAAATTATGCCTTATATAAATTAAAAATGCTCCCATTGTCATGCTTAACATTTTAGTTTGAATTGTGCTTTGATGTTCATTTTGACCCCTTTTTCTTAAAGTTTGCACTCTGTCAGATATATTTTGACCCATTATTTTATTGTGTAACTGTCTGTGTTACTTTTGAGAAGTTGTACCAGTAAATTCTTCAAGTGGTAGAACGGTGGGGAGGGGGAGCTGATCTTAGCCTTTGCCTTTTTTTTTTTTTTGAGTAGGAAAGGGAATAAAGAGTTTATTAAAAAATAGGAAAATGAGAAAAGTACACAGTCCAAGGCATGGATGGCGAGCATGCTGCAGAATGAGATGTGCTGTCTTTTATTAAGAAAGTCAAACCCACCTACATTTCTTTCTAGCAGATAGAATTGCTATCATTTCTGTCATTTCTTTACACTTATTGATTTATTGCTCCTTGTTGTTTGTTTTGCTTTCTTTCTTTATTAGGCTAAGATTAGATAGGGTCTGGCTTTCATCTCACCAGTTTTCTCTCTGCTACCTTCTTGACTATGCTCCACACAAATTGGCCTTTTTTCAGGTCTTCTGAATACTATGTTCTTTCCCCTTTACACTACTTTGTACATGTTTTTTCCTGATTTAAGTACTACTCACCTTTCAGATCTCAGCACAAAGTTTACTTCCCTATGGGTTATATGGTCTCTGGTTACCATACACCTTTGTTTATAGCACATAGCAGAGTTTTGATTTTTTGTTATTTAGTGTGAGTACATGCTTAATGTATTTCTTTCCCACTAGAATTTAAATTCCATAAAGGAAGGTCTGTGCCTTTTTCACTCAACATTTTGTTTGTAGTGCCTGCACAGTTTATATTCCAAATGGGAACTCAGGAAATAAAGAGGATTGTCTTCTCTAAGTAGATAAAACTGATAATTATGACTTGGGGGCAGGGAGGAGAGAGTTGCACATTAAATGTAACATGCCTGCATTCTGATTGCAAAGGGTAAAATCTGAAGATAACTACATGGGCATTTGCAAATTCAAATAATGTCTAAGTATTAAGGATTTCAAATTCTCCTTTGGAAAAAAATTATTTAATAGAGTTTAAAAAAGTAATATTGAATTGTGAATATAGCAAAGGGGAAGTTTTTTTGAAAGGATGAGAGAAATGACAACGAGAGACAAGTGGAATAACTTAGAACACAAATATAATAAAAGCTTAAAAGAAAAAATAAACAAAATTCAAAGAATATTTTATTCTGTTTTTTCTTGTCTGCCCTTCCCTAGTCTCACTCTAATTCACTTGATAAATTACCACAAGAATAATCCTCCCAAAGATCGTATCACATCTTTGCAAAATCTTTGAGAAGTTCTCCATAGTCTACAGCAGATTTAGTCTTGCTTATCATTGAGTATTTTCTCAAAATTAAGAAATACAATTTTTTTACCATTTATTCTTGATGTACTTTAAGTTAATTTGGGGGGAAAAGTTGACTTTCTTAGTTCTGATTTCAAATAATTCATAACATACACTAGAGATTTGAATGAATCCATGTGAGGCAGGCTAGATTAGGAATCAATAGACAGATCTGGAACGGCAGAAAAACTGCTTCCATTAAACATGAGGCCATGGATACCCCACAAGATAGAGGCTAGAAGAACCTTGCAAAAAACCCATTTGGACCAGGATTTCCTCTGGAAGCCAGGAGAAGCCCCGGATAGTCTCTACGGGCCTTATTATTGGACCCTTCCTGGGGATTGATGGGTAGGATAACCAGTCAAAACAGAAAACAACTGGAACTCCTCCCCTGTCATTAGCAAAGGGGTGGAATAATTAATGGTTTAAAAAGCAAGCGTGAAATCCAAATGACCCCTGTTCTTGCCTTTTTCCCCCTGCCTGGATCAGCACGCAAATAAACCTAGGAATTTTGTAATCTGTAATGGAGAATTTTAAGTCTATAAATCAACCCTCTTTATCTCTTTTCAGCCCCTTTCCTCTCTACCTGGGACCATAATCTGTTATTTTCTCCCATTTCTCTTCTCTCCATTCCTTAATAAATTAGTGGCCTAACTAAACTGGTTTGCATTTAAAATTCACTTTTTGTGGTTTAGCCAAGAACCTAGAGAAAATCTGGCAGCAGATTTTGATGACTGCCAGCCAGGAGAAGAGGTATTGGTGAATCAAACTACGAGTCAGAGTATGAACTGCAGCCTGTTTAATGCCCTCTTTTGCTTATCCATTTTAAACGGGTTTGCCTATGGGCCCCCAGAGGACATAATCCTGGGAGGGAAGAGACCGGGGCGCCGGACCTCTTTGTGTCCTCATCGCGCCCAGGCTTGTTAGATATGAACCCAGCTAAGAAGGCAGGGGTGCAGGGAGGGGGCTCAAAGCAGGGCCCTGCCAAGACAGGAGTTCCAGCAGGTCCACGCCTTGCAGGCCCGCCTTTCTATCGACCACACCCGGCTACCTGGTCTGGGACAGGGTGGGAAGGTGGCGGCGGGCAGGGCCAAGGTGAATGTTGTGGGGCAGCCAGGGTTCCCTTTCCCATGGGAGTCACGGGCCAGGGCTCTTTCATAATTAACCTGGAACTCCGCATTTAATCTTCTCACTTCCTACTACAGAATTTCTCATTACGGGTTTTTAAAATGCTTTGGAATGTCTTAAGAAGTGAAGTTCTGGTTCAGCCCACAGCTTGGGAGGTTATTGCTTCAGGATGCTCTAGGGGCCCCAAGGACTGTTAGCTGGAACAATTGGTCTCTAATCTCTTAATGGCCTTTGATGGCTGGTTTAACTGGGAAACTCCCAGGCAGTAGAATCATAGGACTGCTTTTATGACCTTTGTAAGAATAGGTGGAAGAAGTTTTCATCCCTTTCTCAAGAAGGAGCAATGCATGGCTTGGTAGCTTCAGTCCAGAACCTACTCAGGGCATCTCCCAAGTCCAGGACACCCCAGAAATGATTGGCGGCAAGGCCTCTGTGATTCCTGGGGTGGCGGGAACCAGAGCAATAACTGTGAATGTCCCCCAAGACTTTAATGGTCTTGGGCTTCAGTTCAGAGAGCAGCCAAACGTCCCCTGAGATTTAACTCAGGTGCTTCAGTTTGGATAACAGTGCAGTCTCGGACCCTGGAATGCCAGGGGTGCCAGGAACCAGGGCAGTAACTCTGAGCGTCCCCCAAGACTTTAAGAGCCTTGGTGCTTCAGTTCAGAGACCAGACCAGTAACTCTGAATGTCCCCCGAGACTTGAGGGCCTTGGGCACTTCGGTTCAGAGAGCAGCCAAACATGCCCTGAGACTTAGCTCAGGTGCTTCAGTTTGGTAACTGCCCCCAACATCTCCCACCAATTCAGCTTGGGTGCTTTGGTCTGAACTTTAGGGTTTTCTGGCATCTCCCAAGACCTAGGTCAGCTATCTCTGAATTAAATTCTCAGGACGCTGAGACCAGAGCATCAGCTCCAAATTATTTGGAGTGGTAAACATTTTAGTCAGACTTGGACTCTGGGACGCTGGATCAGTTGACTAAAAAGCACTTCTTCATTCTTCCTAGAATAATGGGCATGGTCTCTAGCTTACCAACAATCTTCCCATAAGAGTGTCTTCTCAGAGATCACAAAATATGCCTTACTGCTGGTCTACGTGGCCACAGTATAGCTGAGAGAAGCTTCTGTATAAGACACTTAATTCCAGTTAAACCAGTCTAAGAGAGGACAGATAGATCTGAGGGCCAGAAACTTCATGTCATGTCTCCTTAAAGAAATGAGGAAATACACCTCAAACTTCCATTAACTCCCTTTTAGAGACAGCCTTCTCAGTTTTAAACTCGGCTGTGCCTATAAAGGGGTATGAATAAGGCTCAAGATCCAGACCGTTACTAAACCTGTCCCGGAAAATAAAAAACCTCATGTGCCATCAATTAATATCAACAAGTTCCTAGAAATGCTAAGGGTATAAAAATCTCTCTTCTGTTTTAATCTGTGCTTAACTTTGTGTTCAACTTTGAGATCTGTGTTTAACTTTGTCAGCTTGCTTGTGTCTAGGAAATCAGATTTGGGGTTCACCTGTTACCAATTGGATAATGGTCAAAGGTAACCTAAAAATGAGTCTTTAAATGTCAGTACTGTCTTGTGAGTGGACTTAATGTATAAATCCCAAATGGAATTTGTTCAACTGCTAGAAGAGCAGAAAAACTTAGTTTTTATTGATAAAATTCTTGTGGTTTAGTTAATAATGGTACTCAATTCGTCTTAAAGTAAAAACTTACTAAGAGTTAAGATCATTTATAGATGCCTTTATATTACAAAACAGCAAAAGGATAATAACTGAAATTATAACTGGGTAGATTTAGCCTAAACCTACTATTGTAAGCGTAAATCTTACATTGAACATAACTTTGTTTATGGTCTCTTCAGACCTAGCCTCACACCTTGCCTTTGCTTATGGTTATTTCATGACAGCTTCTGCCCACTATGGCTAGAGGGAAAGCAAATTTAAGACATCCCTGTCTCCTGTCCTTCTACTGGTATTAGTGACTGCTTTCTCTCATGGCTCCAAATGTGGACTAAATTGCTACCTGGTGGAATTCTTGACACTCAGGGTTGAACGTCCACTTTTCCAGTCCAGCAGCTGCTGGAGTCCTGTTACCTCCGAGGATGGGGAAGTGAGGGTGGCCTCACGCCCTGACTGTTGGGGGTTCCTAAAAGTGGCAATTCATAAGAGAAACCAGTTTCCCTGAAGCTTTGATAGCCTCGGTGAGTACACATAGAATTAGTCTTGCTCATCCAGTCTGCTAAAGTCAAAGTGGAAAATAAGCAAAGTTCTGAAGCAAAAGAAAATTGTATTAAAGCATTGGGGACATTTTGGTTATAAGCCAATAATGAAGGAATGAAATTCTTGTGCAAAACTGCATGATCACAGCACAAATTAGAATAATTAAAAAGAGCCTTCAAAGAAATCTTTTAAATGTTATCTTACAGTTAAACTATTTGTTAAGAAAATAAAATTTATAACGGTGAGTTCTACATTTCTGTGTCAACCTCTATTCGTGTCTGCCTATTTGTTCAGTATATAACTTCACACATTGGGATGGTAATAGCAAATAAACAAATAAAAATACTTAAACAAGCTCTCTTCAAATTAAAAAATCAAATATGTGGTTATACATGTGAATAAGTATTCCTGGAGCTCAAATTAGGCTAAGCAGGATGGAAAGGTAATATAGAAATCTGGATATAGAAACTATTGGGAATGGAAAAAGTTTTCCCTAGACTCTTTAACCTGCCCTACTCCCAAGGCCTTCTCTTTGCAAGAGCTGTAGGGGAAGGATGAGGTTTGACAGATTGAAACTCTATCTTTTAAGCTAGGGAATTAAAAATCATAGTTTGTCCTGTAATTCTTCAATTTAAACCTTTTAACAGCCTTAAAATAAGGGTGGTTAATAATCCTATTAACAAATTTCAATAAGTAAAGAAAAAGTCCTTGGAAACTATGGAAAGATCTTTCAAAATAAGCAGCTTTTCAGAACCTAGCAGTCAGTCTGCTTTTAAGATTATTCACAATTTTAGAATTTTATTAAAAAAGAGGTTTAACCTCCTGTAAAGGAAGGAAAAAGAACATTCCTTTCATAAACTATAACAATCGCAATTTTATTTAGCTTGGACATTATCTCCCTAGGGTTATGAAATACCAAGTTTATAAATTAACATTATATGTATTAAATCTTTAAGGTGATGAAAGTTAAGTTCATATCTAATGAAATTAAATTTAAAAATGTAGATCTGCTCTCTTTCAAATGGATAAAGTAAATTCCATTGGTTGCTAATTGTAATTTAAGGTAACGTATCCAGTCTATGTGGTTGTGGTTAATTATAAAGAGCTTGTAAAAGTATCTTCTTAACTGAAGCATTTAAATAGCTAATTCCAGGAAGCCATTACTAACTAGAAACCCAAATTGATATTAATGGCAAAAAGTAACTTCATAGCAGGGAAATCTATTGGAGGCCACCTCAGTCTGCATATTCAAGTGGTGGTAAGGAAAGATAATCTTGTTTCCATTGGGAATCTTCAGTTTTCATAAAATAATGGGAAAAAAAAGTAATTTTTCCTGTACTGCTAAAGTAAAATACTTGTTAATTAATGTCTTCATAGGAAAGGTGTAGAAGTGAGAAGCAAAGTACTAAAAAGTTAAGTTCATTTGATACGTTACACATTGCATTGGAAGTGTTTAAAAAGTGTGTAAAAATCAAGAGATGGACTTCACCATTGTCAAACTCTCTTGTACATTCAAACCAGGCCTTCAATACACTGTGTTTTGCCTCTCCATCTGAGTTATTGGCTGGGTTGATCACTGATCTCTAAAACAATAAAGGTATCTACTACATCTCTGGTTGTGCTCCTGAAGCAGATGGAGACTACGTTGCAGTTTCAGACTCTTGCAGCAGCCAATGATGGCTCAAAATGACCAAATGTACAATAGACATTGACTCCAGACTGGCACTGTTTCATAGTGCTGAAGGGCACTATGCACCAGGCCAGTGGAATACTGGAGCCTACCTTCCTAGTTTCTCCCTAGGGTCAGCGGTGCTACAGCATGCTGGCTGTGTGAAGGACATACCAAGTGGAGTAATAATTACCAGAGTGATGTCAGTAGAACTTAAACACAATTGGCATTATGGCCTGCTCCCATGGAGAGATAACATGTATGGTATTGCAAACCTAGAACTTAGATCCATTTAATTGCAGCTCAAAGAGAAACCTATGCATTGAGTAGTGCATTAATTAATATTAAGTACTGTACCTATATGTCTTCTATACTAGATATATGCCTGATGATTATGGTGGTATCTTTTCTATTCTAGATCATATGCAGAGAAATATTGAACATGTTAAAAGTCCTGGTAAACGTCATTTTCTAAATAGTTAATGAACATGCCTGTAAGATAAAGGAATAGCCACCTTGCCTAAGAGCAGTGGGGGCAACAGCCCTTTTAATTTAAAAAGTCACCAAATTAACTTGGGGGCAACCTCTCAGTCTTCACCCCATACCAGGTAAAAAAAATATACTTAACTCATGTCCCTCTCTTGGCCCTTATTCCAGAACCTGTCCCACTCATATCCTGGGGAGGACTGGTAAACCCACATGCCATCCTGCCAGGGCTAAGCATTTCCCACCAGAAGGGAAACAGCAAACAACGTGGCTAGGACCCACTTCAGTTTAGCCCCTTTGAGATGGTCCATGGACAACCTTTCCTCACCCAGGACCTGGAAACCAAGTTCTGGTCAAAACTTGGCACGAAAACAAGCCTCATAGTTTGTCCTGTAATTCCTCAATTTAAAACTTTTAACAGCCTTAAAATAAGGGTGGTTAATAATCCTATTACCAAATTTCAATAAAATTTGTTTTAAGAAAACAAGCCTTACTCTCAATTAGAGCCAAAATTGAAAGAAACTTACTCTGTATTTCCGATCACTCCCACAGCTATTAAAGTGCCAGCTGGGTGCACTTACCCTGAGTGAAGCCAGCTGCCCAAGGGAAGTGTCAGCTCACCAGAAGCACCTGACAGGACATACGCGTGCCAGTCATTGGACGGCCTGAAATATGTCTTCAAGAGACAAAGCTAAGTAATACCTGTGTGAAAGCCAGTTCTTTTCTCTAACTCAAGCCCAAACACCTGTTACTACAGGGAGGGAAAGCCAGTCACTCCTTAAGAAACCTCGTCTGTCTACCTTTCCTGTAGTTTCTTCCTTTACAATAACTAAAAATGCAGCGTCTCTTCTCATCCCCCCCTTAGCTCTCTTAGGCATAACCACTACCATAGAAAACTGGTATTGGCAATCTATATCAAACTCCATTATCTATTACAATCACTCCCTAGAGATAACTAACAGCATAAAAGAAACCAGCCATGCCTTAGAAGATCTAAAATAGCAAGCAGACTCTCTTGCTGCTGGGTGCTGCAAAATCTCAGGGCACTTAACATGCTATCTGCAGCACAAGGAGGAACGTCTCTTCCTTAAGGAAGAATGTTATCTCTATGTAAATCATTCTGAAATAATCCTTAACAGTATTCAAAACCTGCAAAATAAAGCCAACCAACTTCAGGAAGATGCAGCCTTTATAGGCAACTGGCCTTTTCTACTTTTGTGGTCCAATATCCTTTTAGTGGGACCCTGTACCTCAAAATTCTAATCAAGTTTATATCTTCCAGAATCAACGTCTTCTTAACCATATAGGGATTTCATCCAGCTTCGCCCATGATGCCAGATTTGACTTCCTCCAACTGTGATAGAATAGCAAGAGGGCTTTACACCTTGTCAGGTGCCCCTAACCAGCAGGAAGTAATTACAGAAGAATAACCATTGTCCTTCAGCATCCCCTTAAGAATAAATGTGTAAACTCTCTGAGGGGGAAGCTGAGGCAGGTTAGATTAGGAATCAATAGACAGATCTGGAACCTGGCAGAAAAAACCGCTGCCATTAAACACGAGGCCATGGATGCCCCACAAGAGAGCAGCTAGAAGAACCTTGTGAGAAACCCCATGTGGACCAGGATTTCCTCCAGAATCCAGGAGAAGCCCCAGATATTCTCCAAGGGACTTACATTGGGCCTGCCCGGGGAATTGATGGGTGGGATAACCAATCAAAACAGCAAACAACTGAGACTCCTCTCCCAACATTAGCAAAGGGGCGGGATAATTAATGGTTTTAAAAGCAAGTGTGAAATCCAAATGACCCCTGTTTTGCCTTTTAACTGCCTGGAACAGCACACAAATAGACCTGGGCATTTTATAATCTGTAATGGGGAATTATAGTCTGTAAATCATCACTCTTTATCTCTTTTCAGCCCCTTTCCTCTCTACCTGGGACCCATAATCTATTATTTTCTCCCATTTCTCTTCTCTCCATTCCTTAATAAATTAGTCAGCTTGCACTTAAAACTCATTTTTTTGTAGTTAGCCAAGAACCTAGAAGCAATGCGGCAACACAGGCATTCAGACTTCAATAACTAACATCCCACAGGAACTGGCAAGTTAATTCCTACCTGGGTTATTTTCATTTACAATGTCTTAATTTTCAGTGGTTCAAATCATGCAAACTCATTTGGAGTGTTATGTTACAAACTCATTCTCTTTGCTTTATTACAGGATACCCTGAGTACCAAGGGTACGTGCAAGGAGTAAATCAATTTAAGTGTGCAGAGCAATGTAATGGAAATTTGGTTTTAGATCATAGTTTGTGAATAAACCTAATGGCCTATGCAATTAAATTTTGAAAATAATTTGTTTGAACTACACACTATATGGAAGGCAACAACAATTAATAAATACTAACTACAGCTGACAAGCCCCGAGTGGAGATGAAGACGTTGTAGGCACTCAGTAAACCCTTGTTGATTGAGTTGGAAAGACTGCATTTTTGCTCCAGTCTGATTCAGTCATTTTTTTAATACACTGAAGGAAGTTCTCAGTTGACCTCTGGGTAGGAATAAATAAGGACCCATTAAAAAATGTATCTAATTTTTACCTTTTTCTGGAGCAGATTTTGAGGATGAAAACTTAGTGAAAATCCTTACTGATGTAGTACTCAAACTTACTGTTTTCCAGCAATGCCCCCATGCATTAAGACTAAATCTTGATGGTTAGAATAACTATAATATTTTAAAAACATTGACAAGAAAATCATGGTGAAAAATATGCCACTTTTTCTTCAGAGTTGAACAAATAGAAAGCAAAATTTTATACTGCACAAAGTATTTGAAATTTCAATCTTCCCTGTTTTGAGTTAAAATGACAAAAGAATGCCAATGAATTGAAGGAAACTTATTTTACAGGTAATGAAAACCAAATCGAATAAGCGACTACAGATAATACAAACAACACATTTATTTAGAAAAATAAACTGAAAATGCTGTTTGTTTGTCTGTTACATTTTCCCATGAAGCATAGATAAATGGCTATAAAACTGTTATATGTCAAGTACAAATTACAAATGACTTTTCAAATTAAGAGAACAAATAGATGAGCAACAAAAATGTTTAGTGTATAGTTCACTGCATTTGACTTCTTGCCTGTTAGTGATAGAAAATCATCATCTTTAAAAAAATTTTGACCCCTTTTTCATTCATCCAACCACATTGATGCTTTTTAATTATTACTCTGTAGTCCATTTTTCAAATTAGATAACTGATTTTTATGGAAGAAGGAGAAACCATGTCTTGAGAATTCTTAAGTATTTCTTTTTTTGGACCCCTGCAAGAAACTGCTTGTTGTGGTCTCAAAACTCATGGGACCATCTGTGCAAATAACAGCACACATCATTACCCTGAATGGAAGTGACAGTGCAAATATTAGAAGTGCATTGAGAAGTAATCAGTAAAAACTGACTCCCCCACCCCCCGACTCCCATCCCCTCAAGCAATGTGGGATGAAGGACTGAATGCAGAAATTTTTCAAGCAATTGGCAGCAATGCTGTTACTCCATTATGGCTTTGAGGACGTACTTGGGATGCCAAAGTCCACTCTCTGTGCAAACAGCAGTATTCTGTCCTAACACTCTTCATTGCTGCAATGCTCTTGTTTGTTCAGTTTTCTTTTTGTCTACATATCTTGAAATGATGAGTAATTCTGTAATAGTAGCAGGTAACTGTAATAACAGGAGATATCTCTGACTCCTATCTTTATACTTTTACCTTGCCAAATATTGTCAGTTTATAATTTACTAGTTGAATAGCAATTTTCATGGATTCCCATCTGGGAAGATTTATTTCCATGGTGAGATAAGATGGGCTTTTGTTTGGTTTTTGTTTCCTCCTTAGCTTGCTTGTTTAGTTCTTTTCATCTATTTATTTATTTTATCTTCTTAGTGATTTTTTGAGTGAAGGGATTTAAGGCTGTGGCTTTTTTTGCCCCTAGGGCTCTGCTCTTGGCTATCAGGCTAGAGGCAGGTGCTTTTATGCAGATCTTATCAGTGATTATTTGTGCTCCAAAATTGAGGGATTTACTTCTCTGAAATGGTCAGGCTTCTGGTTCCTTTAAAATTAGATGTGGTCTCAAGAATTCATGAATGAATCTGAAGTAAGAAAAATGAACCGACATGCCTCCAAATAAAGATATTTCTTCCATCCTGAAGGAGCTGTCAGAAGGAGGAAAACAAAAGGAAAATCATAAGTTTAAATATTAAGTACGGTTTAACAAAAACAGAAGAAAATTATTAAGTATGAGGCAATCATTTGTTAATGGTATGCAGAATTTAAAATTTATTGAATTATCAAGTGTTTTATTGCAAATGTCTAAACATATTTTAATTTAACATCCATTTAAATGTCATAAATAAAAACAATATTTGTAACTTGTAATCAAAACTTAGTAGCAGCATGTTTGTATTTTAACTAAAGTATTTTCTATTATCCCTGACAATTTAAACCTTAAGATAAACTTGGCCATTTGTAAATGTATGACGTTTTCAAGATGGTCCTAAATTCTCAGACTATGAACATATATTTGTACACATATACACATACACAAATGTATAAAATCACCCTCAAAAACTATTTAATCAAAAAACCCTTTTCCATTAAGGTAGAGCCTTCATTTAAAAGCAAAAAATAAAATATTTTAGACATACTTTATGATGTAATCTTTAATTGTCAACCCTGTAGTTTAAATGGATTTTCAGTTTGCCATAAGGATATCATATTCTTTTACTTGATGGAGCAAAATTGCCTAAGAACTAGAGTCTTCCATTGCTTCATGAATACCTGAAAACCTTTAAAAATTACACCTTAAACGAATGTGTATCTAGACAACCTACAGGATGGGAGAAAATATTTGAAAGCCATATATCTGATAAGGGTTTAATATACAGAATATACAAAGAACTCATAGGTCTCAACAACAAAAAGACAATTAAAAATGAGTAAAGGACTTGAATAGACATTTCTCCAAAGAAGATATTCAAATGGCCATTAAGCACATGAAAAGTTGCTCAACATTTTAGGCATTAGGGAAGTACAAATCAAAACCACAATGAGATACCGCGTCTCACCCACTAGCATGGCTATTATTTGTGCATTTGGGGGCGGGGTGGGCACTGTGTAAAACAATTTGGAGGCACCTCAGAAAGTAAGTACAGAATTACCATATGACCTGGAAATCCCACTTCTAGGTGTAAAAGCAAAAGAATTGAAAGCAGAGACTTGAACTACAATGTTAATAGCAGTATTATTCACAAAGGCCCAAAGGTAGATGCAACCCAAGTGTCCATCAACCAATGAATGGATAAACAACTTGTGGCATATACTTACAATTGAATAATATTCAGTCATAAAAAGGAATGAAGTTCTGATACATGCCATAATGTGGATGAACCTTCAAGACATCATATTGAATGAAATAAACCAGATACAAAAGAAAAAATAGTATGGTATTTGTCATAGCAGCCTGGCAAACTGATACCTTATTATAATGAGTCCAGAAAGTTATTAAAATAAGCATGGTGCCATAATTAATGTATTAATTAATGATTAGAAAAGTCAAAAGACAGAGAATAAATAGCTTTAAATATGTTTTATGATACATTAAAGCCAGTCTAAGAAACCTCTATTTCAACCCTTTGATTTGGGGATAGATAAATACAGAAGGCAGGTTGTTTACTCCACTTAGATACACAAACAGCCACCGAGTAGATCATTTAGTCCTCCTGTGACAATCCCAAGACTTACCATACTATTAGAGCAATTGGAGTTACTTTTCATTGTTACTCTCAACTACCACGAAAAGTCCTAGTATCTAATAATTTAAACAAACAACCCAAAAGAAAAATTAGTCTTCTCCCCCACCTACAAGAATAAAGCCAGAAAAAAATCACCAAACACAATCAGGCAATGTGCCTCCTGGCCTAATTCTGGCTCAGCATTTTAAACATGGTTCTCTGAAACATGAAAGATCCTGAAACAGTAAAGAACGGTTTCATCGTGAAGATGCTTAAGAAGATTCAAGACCATATCTGCATAGAGGGGATAAGGCTGGAGTGAACTGGCTTAAGCTGCATTTTTTCAACAACATTGCTTTCATCTGCCTATTTGTCTTTATTGTATCATGTAGAAATGTAAATGTCCATCAATGTAAAGGAAACCGGCACCCAAGCTGTCACTAACATATAAGCAACAGCCTTACAATAATTAAGATTTTGGTTTCCCTATTAAATGATAGCAGTGTGAAAAAACATAAATGTGACTTTCTCCATATATTTGCTTTCAGATTTCATGTAATGAAGATAAAGATAAATAAATGTGCCAATTACATTATTATGGCTCTGCAATAAAGGAGTCTTTGATAGTCTTCATCATTATTTATTACTGCTTACTGAAACTTTTAAAATAGATCTATCAGTCTTCCATTTTTTCATTCAACAAATATTTATTCATCACCTACTGTATACCAGATACTGCTCTAGGAACCAAGGATACAAAAATATAATCACTTACCCTCCAAGGAGACTAGTACCCAGGCAGTAAATAGATACACAAACATTCATAGTAAAATATTTGTGTCATAATAGATCTAATTATGAAATATAGCATGGGCATAGGAGTAGACGCCAAAGAAAGTGGCATTTGAATTGAGACTTGAAATTTAAGTTGGAGTTTTCAGAAAGAATAAACTACTGCTAGTTATGAAACGAAGGTGTTTCAAACAGGAAACAGCACTGAGCCCGAGGAAAGCACAGTTCCTTCAACATTGTGTAGCATGAGTTTTTGGGACATGAAAACAGATGTTTCTGGAAATATTGGCAGGGGATAGGGATTTCTATTGTGTGTAAAAAAATAGATTTTATCCTAGCAGTAATGGAAACTATTGAAAAATTCTGAACAGGAGAGTGGTGGATTGATTTGTGTATTAGAAAACACCTCTGGAGGAAGTGTTTCAAGTACAATGTGGGACAGAGTTCCTATGGTAGATGCTATTCAATAAAGGAATGACAAAGTCATCAGTTAAAAACAATTACCAATAAATACAGTTGCAGATGTTTACTTAGTGACAACTTTAAGAGAACAAAATAACCCATACTTTTTTATTAAATTGAGAGAATTTCATTCAATTATCATCTATTCTAGATAAGTGTAAATATATAGAGTTTTTTATGTTCTGCCAAATTTTTTAGGTAACTCATGGAAGCAGTAGCTATGTATAATAAAACAGAATGAATTCTTCTAACTAGTAGCTGTTAATCGGATTCTAAGATTGTATACAAAAGGAATGCATTTCAATCTTACAAAATTTTGAAGATTTGTTACAGATACCCAGATTTCTGTATGACATCAGATATCACGTTCAATCTATTAACTTCAGGCTCAAATATTTTTTCCTCTTTAAAGAAAAGTCTCAAAAAGCTTTCATGTATACTTTGCTAATTTAATAATTGAATGAACTTCCTTTATTATAGGTTTAAAATACAAACATTTTAAAATCTTCACATTCTTTATTTTTTTGTATGTTTGCTTAAAATATGGAGATATGTGATATACTATTACAATGATAAAAGTTAAATAAGTTTACTCAGCATTGAAATAATGAAAATCACTGAAATACATCAAGATCTTGTATAAACAATAATGAGTTGAAGTGCCCTAAACGGAAATGCTTTCTGAACCATTTTTCAGATCAGTGGGTTAATTGTTACATTCAGTTCAAAGAAGCTTTGCTTAAAACCAATTAAGATTTTCTTTATGCATTGGATTGAACAGGTCAAAGTTTTCAAACACTGCAAGGGTCAAGTTTTCTTTTTTTTTTTTTTTTCGTTTTTGTATTTTTTCCCAGACCTAAGTATGACATGCAGAATATGAATGATGCTAGACAATTTTTAGGATTTGAGCCATTAAATGTCAGGTTAATTAATGTATGTAAGCATTTTGAATGAATAAGAGCATTTCTACACAATAAGAGCAGCACTTTAAAAAATGCCAAAGATAGAAATGCTAAAGGAAAGCTAAAGTATTACAAAAAGTTTGTCCAAACAGAAGTCTCATAATTCTACATTAATTTTTGACTTTAGTATAATTTTACAGTTTTTTAAAGTATGGGACTGTTTGTCATGTGTCTGCTGTATTATAAGAAATGGTAACTATAAAGAGACTAAATGTATTTTTTTAAAATCTGTCTTGTTTTCCCTGTTAAGCTAAAAGCAGCAATAAACTTTTATTTAATTCAGTTCAATGAAAAGGTAAGGAATGCCTACTATAAGCCAGGTATTAAGCCAAGAATGGAATATGAAAGGATAAAAAGTTACTAGATTTCTACTACATCAAAACACTGAGCTAAAAACTTTAAATTTTATTTAATTCCTTTATCAAGCTATGAAGTAAATAATCTCTTAAGGGAATTCTGGCTCCATGAGATTAAAGCAGGGTCAGCACGATAACCTGTGGGTCCCCCACCCTATCCTTTAGCAGCACAACTACAGAGATGAGCAGTTGTGACACAGATGGTACGGCTCACGAAGACTAAAATATTTACTGTCTAAGTTCTTGGCAGAAAAAAATTGTCAACCCTTGATTTAATATATCAGGAACTTATTTATTATGATATTAGTTATGAATTTTATTTTTTCACAAATGGATTACCACTCATCATAATAGATTTATTGAATAATCTATATTTTAATATTTTTTGATATGCTACTTTCTAATCATGTAACAATTCACATACATGCATGTGTGTATTTCTGCACTCTGGTCATTCACTTCCTCTGCAATATACATTTCAGATTCAATTTTTCTTTTTTACAGAAAAATTTAAAAATCTATTGGATATCATATAATTTATAGAATAATTGGGGGAGAATTGACATCCATACAATATTAAGTAGCACATCAAAAACGGGAACTAGCATGTTTATTTAGACCTTCCTTTATGTCTTTCAGTAGTTTTATTATTTTTTCAATTTTTACAATTTTTATTAGTATTTATTGTTGGTATATAGAAATACTTATGAATTTTCAACTTTCTTTTTTATCCAGGTACTTTATTCCACTTTCTTGTTTTGATATAGATTTGTTGTTGATTCTCTGGCATTACCTAGCTCAACAATCATATTGTCTATAAATATGGACAGGTTCATCTTTCTCTTTCTAAAATTTATATCTTATGTGGTTTTTAGCCTTGTCTTAGTCATTGCTTAGTATTTCTAGTACAATGTTGAGCAGTGCCAGTGATTAGAATTGGTCTGTAACATTATCTCATCATGAGGACTTAATTTAGGAGGAGAACTTTTCCTTTTCTTCTTTTCTGTTATATGTTATTTAAATATTTCTTGAACCAAATTTGGTAATTTATATTTTTCTATAAGATGAGCTATTTCACCTACAGCTAAACAAAGCCATCTGTTAAATGTGTTTTATTTCCAAAAGTTATTAATTTCTTCTTCTCTATTTTTATCTTATCTTCCATGACAAATATATATATGTGCATATATATGTATACATGTACATATACGTATGTATAACTTTCAAAAATTTTAAAATCATTTACCACTTTCTCTTGTAAGCTTTTTAATTTTTACTTTCTTAACTTATAATTGTTCTTTATTAGATTTTTTTTCATTTTCTTAAGTTGAATATTTAGCTGTCATTTTGAATTTCATCGCTTTAAGTCAGAGAATAAGGTCTGTTTGCTAATCCAAATTCCCAAATATTTGTGGTTTTCAAATGTAAGTGAAAGAATAGCAAAATATTTTTGCCTTCTCTATGAAAAGAAAAATGACCTTGAATTAACTTTCTAGCTCCCATTTCCATGGAAAGTTGACACTGGTAGACTATCACCTGTATTTCTAGGCAACATCGTGATAAAATTAAGTCCTGATTGGTAAACTACGTGGTCTGAGAGGACTATGAATGACTATAAATACCTCTTGGGCTTTCATGAGTGCAGTGTGTTCTTGTAAATGGTCGTGTTCCTTGCTTATGGGCTGTCATAAGGTACTGATTCTTTCTTGGCATATGGGGAGTGTAAGCAGAGTGACTTTCATATTTACTCGAGTCTCGTTCCCTCATACCCAAGCTGTCTCTTTGTAGAGTGAGAAAAGGCTCTAGCCCTAGAGTCTCCTTGTTGAGACTCTCATGGAGGAGAAACGCCTGATATTGTCCTACAGGCATGCTTTGTTTATTGTGTTGTATCATTGTAACGAAGCCATTGTCAAGTGTAACCTATTATGATCACCTGAAATTGATGGTATAAATGAGCCTAAATCTACTATGAGTGGGTGCTAAACATATAGAGATTTTTTTTTTCATTTATACATTTATCAAAATGTTGTTGGTTTTTAATTCTGTGATGTGCAGAAGGCTAAGTGTTGTCAGGGGTAGGGGCAGGTAGATTGTGCATCACCTGCTGGTCGTTACATAGCTTGAAGTTGTAACTGACTTCTGGGTACTTTTTGGATGGTGCCACTGATATTCCTGTCATGGCTGGCACATGGGAGTCTAATAAGAGAGGAAACTACGATTAAGAAACTCATTAAGACTCCTTTAGGAATAAAGAAGGAAAATAAACAAAATACTATAGTGGCAGGAGTTGGGCAAAGTTTCCTGGAGACCTGGGGCAAAAAAGCTTCAGAGGGCTTTCAGTGATAAAACATGATATTTAATCTGTAGTTTAAAACATAGATAGGTAATATGTCAAGAGTTTCAGGGAAAAAGTATTTGAGTTGTTCTAGGTAGAAATATAATAAGATTTATGCATTTCTTGAAGCATAATGTACTATTTCCTTTCACCCATTAGTGTGCTTTATATTCTGTCCATGTATTGGTCCCGAGTTGTCAGAGTTTATTGTTTTGGTTTTTATTGGATACAATATAGAATTCAACACCTATGATTAAATTAAGAAAAAGTCAGTTATGAATATACTTTATTGTAATATTTAATTCTATTAAAAGTCTAGCTACTTTGGGGAAAAAATTTTCATTTCATGCTTCACAAATTATAAATATTGAGGAAATCACCTAGAAAATTATTTTAATTTGAGAAAAAATGATGTTGCTAATTCTAGCATCATGGCAGTTATAAGTTGACACAAATAATTTCTTCTTGTGATTTAACTAGGATATTTTCTAAAATATAAGTGCAGTTCTATGTTGGCTCTCCCCACTTCCTGAGCCCAGCAGCAGTAAAGTTACTGCCTACCAAACTTGTACATCCATGAGCAAAACACATTGAATAAGCTTGCAGTTAGTTCTTGACATATTGAGGATGTTAAACGTGTGTGTGTCTGACCAAGAAACAGCATAGTCCGGCTTGCTGATTCACAAGACAGCATCCTGTCATTTATTTAAAAGCCAAAGGAAAAAAGAAATGCCAATTCATAAAGGTGAGAGCAGCAATTGCTTGCTTGTCTAAAGCATTTAATGGCTGAAAAACATCAGTGGATATTAGAGGGGGAACATTGAAATCACGTGTTTCATGTAATAAATTGAAAACCCAAAATGAATGTGATTTGACAGAATGTTTAAACAAGGAGGAGGAGGCAATGTTAACATTTTGTTGTGTTTGACAGTACTCCTATTCTACCATGAAAAATAATGCCATTCTTCGAGCATGCCTCGTTTCCAGTGGAACTCAATAGAATGTGCACTTGTTAACATTAAATTAGACAGGGTTTAATGCAGTTATATAAAGGATGTTTGCCAAGAAGAGGGATAAATATCACAGCCATTCATTTCACAGTGTTCTTCAATCTGGCTGCAAGTGTTTCTCTAAGCCGCACATCGCTGAACAAAAAGGAAATCAAAAGGAGGGGCAGGAAACAAGGGATCTAGGAACAAGGTATTACAAAACAGTTTTTGGCTTCAGAGGAAACAATATGCAATCATTAGCATGAAGAAAATTCCGGTTTAGTCTAAGTTAATGAAAATATTCTGAAAGCAGAGCTTTTCAGAAAAAAACAAAAAAGACAACCAAAATAACAAAAACTATCTTCTGAACACCATTAGTGAGAATTCAGAAGAGTAAACATCTTCCTTTTATATAGTCATTTCCCCTGCTGCCTCAGATTATAGAATAAAGTTCCTCATTTGGTGTAGTTTTCAGTGTTCCTGGAATAAGAGAAAGTATCCTAGTAACTCTTTCTAAATTGGTTCCTTTACCATTTACTCTTCAGTATTTTTGACACAAGGCACTTTATTAACCTTAAAATAATTAAATATAAGAAAGTATTTGTAACTCCCTGGTTGCAAAATTGGCATATGCTGACATTATAATGACAGCAGAAGGAAAAGGACATGACTTTTTTTTTTTTTCTTGGCAAATCTGCTACTGTGGCCTCCTTCAGTTGTAGGAGATTGGACACTAGGGTGTATTAGAGTTCTCTTGACCAGGTGGAGTGAGAAGCAGACTTGGCTCCTTCTTAAGAATCAAGTTCTCAAGGAGCTTGTTCAGCATTCCCATTCAATATTTGTTCAATATTTCTGTCTTCTTCCTTGTAAGTAGGAAATAGATGAACACTGCAAATGCATTTTTACTTAGGTTATCTCATTTACTTTCACCCTGTGATGTAAATATTAATGCCTGTTGCAGTTGGGCAGTTTGATGTAATTATGAATTCCAAAAATATAATTGGATTATGCTTGTAAACTGATCTGTTAATCTGGGCATGATTAAGTTATGATTAGGGCATTGACTGGGCCACATCAGTAGGGCGTTGAGCCCCACCCCTTGGAGGGTGGGGAATCAAATATAAAAGGCATGGTAAGAACAGAGTTGAAGCAGTTTTTGACAAGCAGTTTTGATATTGGAGAGAAGACCTCAGGAGAAGAGAAGTGAGCCATTCGCCTGATAGTCTACAGCTGACCTTGTGGAGAAACCAGAGTAGCTAAGCCCAGAGAGAAACGCAGCCCCGGGAAGAGAGGAACCCAAGAAGCCTGAACCCTGGCAAACGTCAGCAGCTGTCTTGCTCCAACACGTGACAATGGACTTTGGTGAGAGAAGAAACTTAACGCTTTATGGCCTGGTATCTGTGGACTTTTACCCCAAATAAATACCCTTTATAAAGACCAACCCATTTTTGGTATTTCACATTAACACCCCTTTGGCTCACTAATACAAAGCCTGTGCCATTTTTTTTTCTACACATGAAGAAACTGAGTCTCAAACACTGTTTTTCCAAAGCTCTTATAACTGCTATGGGTGGAAGTTAATTTTCAGTCCCAGACTCCCACACCATGTCTCTGTACCAAACACTGTCTGTAGAATTAGCAATTGCTAATTGGTCAATCATATAAAAATGTCCTCATTAATCCATGACTAAGGAAATTACCACAAGGTAGCACATAATTAAAATTTGCACTTAATCAAAAGAGGATGATTTTTTTATTAATTTAGTGACTTATTTGTGTTCATAATAAGCAGTAGTAAAGGATTTCTAGGGGGTATTCCTTAAGATAATATTTTCAACTTGGAATCTGAAAGGAGGACAAAAACAGTTGACTTTTTCACATCATTTATTCTTCTTCTATGGAAGAATTTGACTACAATATTTAATATTTTATTTGAATACAATATTTAGCAATGACAAAAAGTTCAAAAGTTTGACAAACTATTTTGAAATGCATGTGAGTTAGGCTTCTGAGATATGATTTTTAATGGTCTTTTATGAGCCATATATCTTGGAATAGTTTTAAGGTCATTAATAACATCTTAAAAAGGCAGTAGTTAAGGCCACATTATAGCAAGTTCACTATTAGAAATGGCATCCTTCATAAAACCTAACATCCGTCACTATTAAAAATTATGTCACCAAAATAATTTCAACTGTAGTAAGATATAACAAAATAATTGAAAAACACACTTTTTCAAACTGATGAGATTCTATATGAACATACACAGATGCAAAAAATATATACAGTTGGGTTGCCTTTTTATTAACCTAATATAATCAGATTAACCAACTTTCCTCCCCACCAACAGAAGCAGGGTTAGAAGTCAAGGACAAGGAGGGCAGCCACTGTTATTCTATTGAATAAAATTATTTTAGAGTCTGGAAAAGGAGTCAGGGATTCCCCTCTGCTACTAAGGTGTCTGAAGCTACTTGACTTGGAGAATCACTGAGATGTGTATGTCATCTTTATTCTCCACATTTCCTTATTTTAAAAAAATAGATATCTAAAAGGAATGAGAAACAAAGTAAAATAAAGCACATTCTATTTATTTTCTTTTTTTCCCAAAATGCTTTGCTCTTTCAGTGTACATGACTGAATATTGTAAGCATAAGGTCAGGAAAAATGTCTCACATCAACTACAATGGGGTGATATTTCTGTAAAGTCCTTGTAAAACACAACATGTACCATCTCTTAAAATGGTTGTGTTTTACTTGAGAGGAGTAAGATAATGCTGCAGATTTAATCAGCGGTTGTCTAGGATATTTTGGATTTAATGTGAGATTGGGTCAATTCTCTACCACCTTTCCTTCAATCTTGTCACCATTATAGCTAAGACCTATGAGTATCAGCATGTATGGCAGTCTTTACTGCCATTCAACTTGTAATTATTGAGAGGCCCAGGGTATCCCAACAATATTTGCGAAGATACTTCTCAAATACAAGTCAATTACATATCACTTTAACTCCCAAAAAAGCAAAGTACATTATGAATATGCCACTATCATGTGAAATAACTTCTTCAATAATGCCTGAATCAACAATATCTCAGTGCTTGGCTCCCAAAGCACATTTGTTTCCACTGGGGTCTAATATATGCTACGTTAATACTTCCTCTCTTACTTCTATGAGCTGCATACAAATAAACACAATGTATGGTTCCTACATTTTCAAATTTGCATTTTCAATGGACTTCTGACTTTAATAGATCCCCAGAAGTCAGTGTGCTTCTGGATGTAATCGAGTCAGAGCAGAATGTGTTTAGTAAGTCACTGTTGTATGGATAATGAAAGAAATGAAGAGACTTGGTTTCAGCTGTTTTTTTGTTTTTCTTTTTTTTTTCACTTCCTAATTGTGTAACTACAGTCTAGATATTAGACTTTTCTGGTTCTCAGATTTTTATCTGTCAAACGGAGATTCAGATAATAATGCATAAACAGTGCTTCATATTAAACCACAAAGCACAGAACTAATGTGAAGGGGAGATAGAGGGAGAGGAGCAGAGACAAGTGGGAACATAGTTACATTAAATTCCAATCTAGTCTGATAGCTCAAAGTTGCTGAAAAATCTCAAATCTGAGGTCAATAACAAATCATGTTCTAAATTTACATCCAAAATAAAATGCAGTAGCAATTTAAAATGGTATTACATTTCAAAATAAATATTCACAATTGCAATAATAAACTATTTAATCTTTAAATCTTATGGAGAAATGTTAAACAGCACAGAGCCCAGCATATAGTTGGCACTCAATAAATACACTGAATGAATATATTGAACTGTAATAACTCATTTGTTTTATTTTATTGCATTAGAGATGTTGAACTTAGTAGGATATTAAAGGTTATTTATAACAATGCCATGTTCGTAAATGAGGACACTAAGGCTCTGAGAATTTGGGTAGTTTTCTTACTATCATATCCAAAACAATGTCACTTATTTTTCTTTACTAAAACACATAATAATGGCCCGTAAAAGCCAAATTCCTAATGATCTGAAATTTACCTGAATATATACTTATCTGTTAACTACTTTTGATGAAAATTTTTATTCAATGAATTCCTTCACTTTAAAACAGAATTTACAGGAGACAAGCCTTTTCTTAATTACCAATGTTCTACTATTGCCCTATTCCAGCAGTTCTCAACCAGGGGTGACTCTGCCTCTCAGGGGATGTTTGTTTATGTCTGGGGATATTTTGGTTGTCACAGCTGGTTGAGAGGGCTTGCATTGGTTTCGAAAATAGAGGCCAGGATTGCTGCTAAATATCCTTCAATGGACAGGGCAACCACCCACCCCTACTCTCTTTAACAAAGAATTATCCAGACCAAAATGCTAATAGTGCCAAGGTCGAGAAATCCTATGTATATTTTGATAAGGAGGTTTATATAGAAATTATTGAAATGTAGGGAGTCATTTTATTTATTCTAAATTGTCCCAGCCTTCAGGGTTCAGAATTTAATACAAATAATTTAATATAAAATATACTTTTGAATGCTTTTCCTTTGCTCATTTTTCTCAACTTAAAATCTGTGAACCCCTACTTTTCTGCAGCTATTTGTGATTCAGCCACCACATATACTTTTCATTAATAATAAGAATTGCCATTTTTAAAAAATGGAAAAACACTTATAGAACATTGATGTATACATATTTTTTAATTTGTGATTAATTTTTGTTCTACTTTGCATATTATGATATGTGGGCTCTTTTAAAAAGATTGTAGTACAGTTCAAATGCAAAAATTATCTATGAGACATTAAAACTACTTTCTGTCATCTCTACATTTTGAATAAATTATTTCAAAACTGTAAAATTGTTTGATTTACATTACATCCCATTATATACATTAAAAGGGGATCATGTAAATTATTCAATTTTGAAACTTTATTTATACTCCTGATAATAGTTTAGAAAACTAAAATGCAAGATGCAATTTTTAGTGCTGATAGTAAACTTTTCTATTTCATTCCTCCCATGACTTCACTGTCTCTCAATTACTTAGCCTCACAACAAAGACAATGCTTGCCCTTGATGACCCGGCACTGTGCAAAGTCTTGAATTTCCATAATGTTGTCCATCTAATTAAAGCAACATTTATTGAATATACATGTATGTGCTATGAACTGCACAAGATGCTTGGAAAACAAAGGTGAATAAGATATGATAGTAAGTACCAAATGAATTTTAAACAGAAATAAAGTAAATGAACTCTGACCAGGGGAATTAGAAAAGACTTCAGGTTCCAGGTTCCTTAGGAAAAATGAATTGAATTTCAACCAGAGTGGAAAACCATTTAAGCAAAGCAAAGACAGAGTCAGGGGAACACATATCCAGGGATAATGAGAGGTCAGTGGTGTTGGAGTCTGCTTCCAGCAGGAGACAAGGCCAGGAAGGATCCTTGGAACTGTATTTATAAGATAATAATTGTTCTATGTAGTTAGGATGTTACCTTGTAAGTATGGGGGCACCTTCAATGTTTTTAGATTGAAAGTGATCTAGTCAGATTTGCATTTTAGAAAGACGGTGTGTTAGTCAGCCAAAGGGGTGCTGATGCAAAGTACCAGAAATCTGTTGGCTTTTATAAAGGGTATTTATTTGGGGTATAAGCGTACAGTTACAAGGTCCTAAGGAATCCAACTCAAGGTACCCCACGAGGTACTTCCTCACGCAAAGTCTGTTGCCATGTGTTGAAGCAAGATGGTGGGTGATGTCTGTGAGGGTTCATCCTTCCTCTTTCCTCTTAAGTTTCCATAGTCCCAGCTTCTTCCCATCTGAGCTGTAGGCTGGAATGGGGTTCACCTCTCTTCCTCTGGGGCTCGTTTCTTTGTGGGGTCAGCTGCTCTGTTCTTTTCATAAGGTCAGCGGCAATTTATCAGGAAGATGGCTCATATCTCTTCCTGGGGCCTTTGCTGTGTCTATGGATCTGTCTCTCTTCCTCTGTGTATCTTCTCTATGTATCTATTTTTGTGCATCTTCTTGATTGAGTGTTCATTTATATAGACCACGAAGGGGGCAGGGACTCAAACTGAGTTATACTCTATTGATATGGTCAAATCAAAGCCCTAATCTTAACATAATTTAATCAAAGATATCTCAGCTGAATCTAATACAATCAAAGGGTATCATGCCTAGAGGAACAGACCAGTTTACAAACATAATATCTCTTTTTGAAATTCATAAATAATCTCAAACTGCCACAGATGGCTCTGAAATGGCGTGGAGAATGAAATGTAAAAGAGCAGACCTGGAACCAGGGATAAGAATTAGGAGTAGATTAACATAATATTTCAACTGAAAGAGGCCAAGATCTTGAACTGAGCAAATTGCAGCAGGTATTTAGAAGAGGGGATGGATTTCAGTGATATTTAGGATGTAGAATAGACAGATGATGAAAATGAGAGAGTAAGTGAGATTTTCCCTTAATGTTTCTGGTATGGCAAGTTGGATGGATAATAATGCCATTTCCTGAGGTAGGAAAAGAGGACAAAGAGCAGGTTTGGGGGGAAATGCAGTGATAACCGTATAGAGTATATTATTTTCCTAAACACCTAAACAATATGCACAAACAAGTAAATACAATGTATTCAATCGTGAATTATAGAAATGTTGGTCAGAGCGAGGAATCGGACTTTGTAAATCACAAGCTCTCCAAAAGGAACTTTACTGGTCAATATTACTCTTTTAATAAAAGAAGATTGATTTGGGAATCTTTAATGCACATTTCGATGAGTGTGCCATGCATTAATAGAGTAAGGTCAGAAGATGTGCAGGGAAACAATGCCTGAAAAAGCAGGCTGGCTCATCTGAAGGAAAATAATGCCTAATAAATACACTAGAATTCTTTGCAGTTGTGAATAAATGCAGTCCTGGCTATGGTTCTTACTCTTTGTGGGTTTTAAATCTCTAAGATAATCAGATGAAGGCTATGGACTTGACCCTTTAAAAACATGCAGATGTGTACATATATATACACATATATATAACATTTTCTTTATGATTTCAAGATGGATATTGTGGCAGTTTGGTATTTATTTATGAATTCCAAAAATAGATATTGGATTATGTTTGTAAGCTGGTCTGTTCCCCTGGGCATATTAGACTGTATTAAATTCAGAGCTTTCACTTTTACTTGATTAATTTATGATTAAGGCTTTTATTCGGACACATCAGTGGGAAGTTGAGTTCCTGGCCCCTTGGTGGGTGGGGACTCAGGGAAAATGACAAGGCAGAGGAGAGAGTTTGAGTTTTGATGCTGGAGCCCCAGGAAACAAATATACTAGAGAAGAACACAGAGGAATAGAGATGGCTCCATAGACACGGTAGTGGCCCCCGGAAGAGAGAGAGCCTGATAGTCTACAGCTGGTCTTGTGGAACGACCAGAGCAGCTGAGCCTGGAAAGAATCAAGCCCTGGGGAAAGAGAAAAAGCCTATGCCAGTCTATAGCTGATAATGGAAGGAGCTGGGACCACAGAGCCTTAGGAGGAAATGGAAGGCTGAACCCTCGCAGAGACTGGCAGACATCTTTCTCCAACACATGGCAACAGACTTTGGTGAGGGAAATAACTTATGGCCTTGTGACCATAAATTTATGGCCTTGTAACTTTATGGCCTTGTGACTGTAAGCTTCTACCCAAAATAAATATTTTTTTATAAAAGCCAATAGATTGCTAGTACTTTGCATCAGCACTCCTTTGGCTGACTAATACAGATACTCATGGACACCCTTGCATTGCATGGACCTCAACTTAAGAACCCTTGGCTTATAGTTGAACAAATTTAGTCATAGAACGGTATTATTTTAAAAAATCAAATATAGATTTATAGGTAGCTTTTTAACATGAATAGGGAGTGTTCTCCATTCCAAATAAATTCATACAGATCATGGTTTCACAGCTCAGCTCTTTTGACTTTTTGGGCTGGATAATCCTTTGTTGGGGGAGGAAGGGAGTCTTCCCTGTGCATTGTAGGATGTTTAGCAGCAGCCCTGACCTCTACTCACTAAGTGCTACTAGGAGCCAGTAAGACTTTCCACAAGTCTTTCAAAGAACCACAAATGTTTCTAGACATTGCAAAATGTCCCCTGGGGGCAATATCCACCCTGTTGGAGAACATTGATGTAGGCCGTGCCTTTTATATCTATAAAAACTCCCACATAGGAGATAAAGTTAGGCACTATTTTTCTGAAAAAGAAATTTTTCATGAGAAAATTTTCCAGAACAGAATGACAAAGCAGCTAAGGCAGAGTTTAGATCTGTTGTTTTGGGGTGAAATTCAGTCTTTTCACCTGCATCCATATATTCGCTTTTGGAGTAAAAATTATCTCCTCTCCATAGATGGCTGAGAACCACACAATTAACTCATTTAAATCATAGCAGCTGCCTTTTATCTATTTACTTTCCTCTCCCTTGTTTTAAAATAACTTCCTCTTCAAAAAATTAAATATCAAAACTTAAGTAATGGAGAAACTGATATTCTCATAGCAATAGGAAACTCATCAAATAAAAAATAAATGGAACATTGTAAAATGTAGCTAGTAATTGAATATACTACCATCTGCAATGTAAGTCTATGTACTTATGGAAAATGTTAACTTTATCTAGTTCTGTAATGAGAAATCTGCAAGCCATGGAATATATTGACAACAGGTATTAAAATCAGTTTATATCTTCATATGCAGATGCTAAAAATAAAAAATAAAAGCTGTTTTACTCCTGTTTGCCTTTACTTTATCCCCATAAAAGTTTATGCAGTCTCACTCCATAAAACCACATCCTTTGTTTTCTCCTTTATTTGCATTCATATTCCTTTCTTCTTATTTCTTATTTCTCAGTGTACTGGACATTTGTGTTTCACTTCAACTCTTCATTACCTTGTCTCCTGAAAATATTTCCCACTTTGATTCTGGGGAACACTCCCTCTCAACTCTTAGCCCACATTATTCAAGTAATCCAGCAGAGATGACCTTTTTCCTTAAAAACTAACAAATTATTAGTTAAGTTGTTAGTCATACAGAATAAACACTATCTTGAAATTTTGTGTGGTTATGTGACAAAGTTAGAAAAGGATGGAAGTGAAAGCAGGGGATGGAGTGGCAGCTTCTGGAACTTTTGTTAAAGAAAACAGGTCCATTCCCCTGGTTATTATTATTCTTCCTTTCCTTCAATCTGTTGTCTAGAGTGTAGAGTTGAAGGATGGAAATCTCGTTGAACTATTAAAGAAATAAGAGGAACCTGCCAGTTCAGGCCAAGAGGAGAGTTTGAAAGAAACTCAATTCTTGAGGACTAGTCCTGATCTGCCTCAAAAATTGTACATAAGAAATAAACTTGTATGTCATCTTTTCCAAGTCACTGTGATTTGGGACCTCTGTTATTCACATATGAACCTAACCTTAACTGACACAATTGGGAATCCATTTGCAACTTTGGATGGAACATATGACCTATGTCTAAGCCAAACAGCTGGTCACATTCCCTTGTTTCAGAGGAAGGCACTCACTGCAGGCAATAGCCTATAAAATATGGCATACATACAACTACCTCAAGACACTTGCTCTGCCAAAAAAAA